>JAQFYM010000083.1:0-129665 GCA_034694785.1 Agrenia bidenticulata
GTCCCGAAATATAGATAAAACTGTGCTCCGGATGATCAGCTTTCCAATGAGCTATTAGTCAATAAAATCGGTTGCGGGGTTTAGGAGGAGATGCTGTACAAACGCCAAAAACTGCATAACATTAATATGACTAATCACAACCAATACAATAACTCCCTACCTTTCTATTTAAATAACACTAAATATAAACTAAACACACTCCGACCCTTCCCCTTCCGCATTTACATCACACAAATACAGTTCCCGATCCCTTACCCAACCTAGCCAGATAGGACACAAATCTCCAGTCTCAATCCCATCTTGGGAAGAAATCCCCTTTTAAATCGGTGGCACTGTACCTTAGGAAAAGGAGAAAGTCTGCGGTTTGTGGTGAAAATAGTTTGAAAGTTTTATCCCCGGTAGTTTGTAGTGGGAGAAAGGTTTTTTCCAGCCCTTGTGCCTTGGAGGTTTGTTAGGTATAGGCTATACCGTGTAGCGGGTAGCCACCGGGTAGGAGAAGGAGTTTGAGAATAATGAGGAAATAATTGGACCTGGGTCGCCCTATTTGAGCCAAGGACCACGTGTAATATACAAAGGATGGTCGGGCGAGGATGTGTCCCTGTGGAAAAATTCGCAAGGCAATACGGAAACATTTCACCCTATTTCTGCACTTTTGTCCTGATTTATGAGGGGGAGCTGGCAAACATGGCCACTTTTATGTGAAACTGCTGACAGCCACATCCTTCACTCATGATCGATGGATTCCTAATATTTAACTTCTTACCTTTCCTTTACTCTTCTTGTGTATACATGTGTGTTCCCTGCTACTACTGTCACTCCGCCTCAATAGATGTGGACCATTACTACTCTTAATGCTATTACAAGAGCACAGTTTAGATTAGTAGGGACAGACAGAGGAGAGGACTCTTGGAGCTAGAAAAAGTCCAACTTGTTTCAATGAGAAAGGAGAGAAGGGAGTCAGTGTTCAGGGAAAAAAGCCACCACCGACCCTTTGATTGTGTCGGCTGAGAAAGTAATAAAAATAAATGGCTCAAGTTTTAAGAAAATCGGTTTCGTTGACAGCCCCAGCCGAATGCTATCAATAAGGGAACCTCTGAGCTCATATATAAAGTCATCATTAAGTCCGTGAACGGAGTCCATCTCTCTCTCTCTCTTAATAAAAAAGAAAGGGCAGAAAAGATGTGAAGCCACTTTCTCTCTCCAGGACGAAACTGACCTCGTCGTACCATGCAGTATGCACACATCTTAAATCTGAATCAAAACCTTGGGCGGAATCAGAGCATGGAAAACTACAGCAGTGAAACGATTTGGCACAATCACTTTTGTCTTACACACTCGGACATTAAAAAAGCTTAGAGTTCATCGTCAAGAAAAAGAAATTCCACCCGGCATCAACATCAACATTCAAGAATCAACACTTTCAAAAAAAATTTAGTCCGATTTCTGTAACAACAATCAACAAAAATACCATCACACTTTCTTCGGCATCTTTTTCATGAGTCACGAGCAAAAAAACAATCATCAATTAGTTTGATTCTAACTACAGCAGCAAGCCTTGAATTACAAGAAGCCTAATAATACCAATCTTGTATTTATTCTTCAATCCCAGCCGACATTTAAGAAATTTTAAATACCAACAATCTCCACGAGTTGCTAATGAAGGGATTATTATAAAGTTTATCAACGAGTCGGTCATAAAAAAAGTCAGAAATTGCATCCCATCCCAGTTCTCAAAAGTACGTAAAAAAATCCAGACACAAGGAGCAGAGGAACCAAACCTGCCTCTACTGTCTTCTTCTCCGTTCAGCTAAATAATTAAATCTCCTAAATTTTTTCCTCCAAATCTCAACTAGTCCAACCTGCCACAAAGAAGCCACTTGATTTTTCCCCTTCATCTTGGATCGATTGACGTAATAGAGGAGTGTTTAAATATTAAATCTATACGCATTGATTATTCACGGCATGGCAAAAGGGTTTTTAAATCTTTTAAATACATTGCATGTTCCTCATTCCTCACCTATTTACCTCCATTTAATTTGTCCATGGAGCCTTGAGAAGGGAAATAACAAAGCCAGATGTTGATTACATAGTCTTTATGCAAAAAAAACGCTATTAGCTAAAATAAAACTTTACTCGACACCAAAGAAAAGTGGAAGGTGTGAGGGAAATGTGCCATCTCATTACCTTGTAATTAGCACGTTTCTACAAAGTCACATATTTTCAATCCCTCCTTCTAAATTCTAAGCTGAGCACTAAATCCTAAAATAATTCCCTACCAGCTACATCATTGAAGGTCGAGGCCCTTAAGAGTATACACGAGGAAGAGTTCAAAGGGAAGTTTTCCAACCAATGCTCCTACACATATTTTTAAAGCTCAAGGAACAAGGCTATAATATAACAGAGCTTAACCCCAGACATGGATGAAGGGAAGATAGAGAGTCGGCCGTTGAATTCCATCGGTCCATGAAGTAAATAGGTTATGGCAAAACTACTTTATAAAAAGGGGAGAGAAAAAAACGAGAGGATAATAATGAAATAATTTTTGGCAATCTCTCGTTTTTTTTCTCTCTCTCTCCATGCCGGAAAGAGTAAATGTATTTTTATAATAGATACACATGGACGGCCCCCACTGGATGTACATCAGATCAACATTTAGATGTACAAGTAATAATAATGGAGCCAGGAAAAGGATTCTTTTTCTCCGCATTTTGAGTCCAGACGGAGGGGGGCTGTAGTGTGAAGCTCGGACGAGAGTATCGATCCTCATCTGTCCACACAATACCAATCCAACAGCCTATTCTCATATCCCTAAAACACTTCTAGCCAATTCTAGCCCTTATTAACCCAAGAACCCAGAGACATACTCCCACATAGGGGCTCATCCACTCCCTACGTCCAAAGCCACTTAATAAACTACATACTACTAAACTCTACTATCAAGACAGAGATCAAAAGCCCTTGGACACTCTGGCTAAGATAGCCGCGTGGCAGTGGTGGCCTGTGTGAAGATGTTGCTCGTGGGAGGGCCTTTAATCTCCAACGCTCCTCAACTTTCATCGGCTGACTGGAGTCAAGAAGACTCGGCCGTGAAGAAAGCCATGCCATCCATACCAACCACCACCACTGCCACCAAACTCCACTTTCTCTCCACGGCCTTTTCCAGAGGACAGTCTCCACCACTTTCCATGTATATAAAAATACTTACTCCCTTGTAAAAGCAACTCTTCCACACTTGTGTCACAATCTCACAATCCTTTTTTTACACCACTTGTTCTCCATTCAAAATCCGCAGACAAGAGCAAACACATTACATGACATACCCACAAGCTATATTTAACCTCAACCTCATTTTAAAAACTCCATACCCTCCGATTGAAAATAGGAGGAGCCTGTCTAAGTTTGGAAAGCTTCTCTCAAGTCCCCACATGATTTAAAGAGTGTGTATGTGTGTGTGTAAAGCTGTGATTAAATATGAATTGGCACTAGTGAGCCTTCTCCCGAGGTGAATGAATGGGCTGGGCCTAATGGGGAAAACGATCCCAATCTCACATTCATAAAAAAGCCTCTTTCAAGCCAGATAAAGACTTTCTCCGCACTATCTGCCCCCACCACCTTTCCCTAAATCCTTATGCTCTTCCTCTAACCTTCTCCTCTCCCTGCATTACTATCATCCTCATCATCTTCACACGGTTCACACCAAGACCAAGAAACGCGAGTCCCCTTCTCCACACTCGGTGGTGAATATTCATTCATCTACCTACGTACAAAGATCCAGTCCCCGGTTGAGAGGGACTAGAGAGTGTGGAGTCAATTCCAATATAAGAACTTCCTTTATTGCTCAGGTAAGTGAGGGCGGAGGGTAGAGAGCCGTGAAATAGAGTGACCATCCCTTTTCCATAAAAGTAAATCTACCTTCATTCCAACTTATGCATGATTCATGAGCCTTTTTTAATATAAAAAGAGGGGGGAGTTCTTTTCCGCGTCCCTCATCCCAATCTCTAAGAGCGAGAGTTTTATATTATTTCCACCTCTGACAAAGATTTGATCCATCTTCTCGTTGGATGGAAGTGGAGTGGAAAGTGAATCCATTTCTATGAACATTCATCATTCACCCATTCCGGCTCTCTTTTCTCCCTCATCTCGGCAAACAATATGGGGAGAGGGGTAATAATAATAATAATATCTCTCCACCATACTCCAGCACAAGATACACAGACACCGTCCTCCTCGCCTATCTCCATTTCACAACCTACTTCCTTCCTCTCACAACTTCCACTTGACATGAGAAAGTCCAATCTGGAATTTTTATTCTTCAATAAAATCCACACTTTATCACAAGGAATCTGAATCTACTCTCTCCAGTGGCACATCTAATCCTTCAATATTGGACTCTATCCCTCATCCATACCGCCGAGATGTTAGCCAAGACTCAAAGAGTAGACCACCACACTAACACCACTACCATCATCATCATCATCATGCATGATCTCCATCTCCAAGCACAACGATTTGCCCCCACATTTCTTATTCTCGAGATCCCATCAACTAGAACTCCACATTGCATGTTAAATAACACATGCACACAAATATATGTAGACATCTCCTTTGAATCTGTGGTGGTAAAAATAGTGGTGTAGAAGAGGGCGTTGTGTGCTATTACTGATTCCTCTCTCCCTTTCAGTTCCCATTGAAATCAATCATATTCCCTTGCCTCTCAATCAAAGCACTAAGAGTTTTATGGTGGAGGGCCCTCATCCATCTCCACAATTTCGAAACCATTCAATTTTTAAGTACATATTGGAGAGGAGATAGGATTTATAAGATAAGGGGGGCTACACCATCATCATTCCCAACACGACTACCAAAACCCAAAAAACCTTCCACCACACACAAATACATAATCATACAAAGATCTCCCTCTTCAATTCATATCTCTGTGGAACCTTTGATCCTTTCTCCTCTCTCTAGTCACCTTCTCCAAACGCTTTTCACAAACACCTTACACACACAAATACATTTCAAAACAGCTACATTACATTTACCTCAAATTACCACTTCCATCAATTCAATCACTTCCCCCAATTTACATGTTATTTCCTAAGCCTAAAATAACGAGCTCTAATAAATTGTGCAATAACATATCTCTCATAATCAGAGACAGCCTGTCAAATTTACTCATATCAGTGAGTCAACCCCACTCACAACTCAACTCACATGAGTCTAATCAGCCTCAAACTCACTAACATTATACTAACATGTATTAGTTCCACATGATGTCAATGAGTCCAGTTAAATGACTTTGAGGGAGATTCAACTCATCTAAGCTCAAGTGAGTCTAAGAGTCGAGTTGACTCAAGCTTATTGGCATCAGTCAAATGACTCTCTAAAAAATATATGAGATTCTCAAAGTGATTTGATTGTGACGAACAAGGGGGAAATGCTCTCTCGTGTTTGTCTGCCCACATTTATTTATGAATACGATCAATCACACCCATTAACCACTTTTTTCTTTTCTTTTCATGACTCTCAAGTCCCATTATTCAAATAGCTAGCTATCAAACTATCAAACACATGCGAAAACCTTTTCATTCCCTTTCAGCAATCAAATCAAACTCAATTACCCTTACAAAAACTCACCTCTTGGCAAATTCCATCCCATATCATTATATTATCACCTCCATCTAATTTACAAGTAAGCAAAGTATTTCTCCCTTTTTTCCACTCTCTCATCAGCCCCTATATTTTAAGAGTAGCCATTGTTGAAGAAGCAAGGACTCGGCGCCGCGGTACAATGGAGCCATTTATCACTCTGAAATACCCCCTCAATACAAGCCATCCCTTTAGGAAAGCCCACGTGATTTTATCATTTAATAAATGGGGCCAATAAAAGGCAAATAACTCACTGTCTTGTCAAATTATTACCGAATCCAGAATAAGACCCATTTTTAGCCGCCCCTACATTTTTACAGCTACAGAGAAGGGGGCACGAGACCCATTTATTAACAGCCCTTGCCAATTTCCCTCGTCTCATTCAAAGAATAACCTAATTTCATACTAATTTGGATCAGATCCATAAATCATGTATCAAACTCCCCTTACAAGGGCACACTCAATACTCAAACCACCTAAAGCCGACCTCCCTTTTTAATACATTTCTTAACAATTTGGCCACATTTTAAATTAATCCTTTCTCCTAACCCTATTGACTAGTCAACACAGCCAACTTGAAACACCAATCTATTAACCATAGAACATAGATAGATACTCATCTCAAAAGCCCAAGTCTGAATCCGCCCTTGTGAGTCACTTGTGACTTTGTGACAAAGACCTTTCTACAGGACATTCCTCAGATGTTCTACTCGCTCAAGCCAAACGATAAGATGACCATTTACAAATTACTTGTATTATCCATTATCCCTCGACCAGATGATGAATCACATATCTACCGAACAAATACCCTCCCTTGATTGTAAGGGATATTTTTTCTCACCCGAGATCACTCGCCCTTCCTCATATAACTCACATATATATAGACAGAGAGAAACAATTGACATAAAAGTCTAGGAACGAACACATAAGGGAGGGAAGAGATTGAAAAGTGCTAGGATTGTCGGTATGTGTGAAGACGGTCTGGTAGTGTTGATGAAGATTAATGGTTTGATGTGCCGGTAAACAACTCAATGCCCATGTCCTACTCGCACCTCAACATGAGTTTTCTCATCTTTTAATTTAACAATCCCAGAGGATGACACCCAGAGATAAATGTTCTCTATTTGTACTACACGAGACATGTCACCCCATATACACACAAACACACACTCTCTCTGAGCAGAAAAAAAAATATATAAAAACTCCCAAGGCGAATAATAATTTAATTTGATTTAGCAGGAAAACACGTCCCTCCTAACATACGGACATAATTGGCCATTCTCGTGGAATCCACGTCCCTTTTCCTCACTCTGAGTGTCAACCTAGAGCTAGAGGAGAAGGGCCTTCGCCAAAAAGGAAAGACTCAAAGCTCCTCACACACAGCTTGACACCTTCACAGAATTAGAATATTTAGCAGAGGACATACACAAGAGTGGAGTCATGGCCGTGTGTGTCTATATGTGTGTTTCCTATCTCTCTCCTCTCCTCTACTCTCAAGTGTCACAAATTTAGAGAGAGAAAATGCCGTGAGATTCTATTATCCTAGTTTGCATACCAGCCTCTCGTGCTTCATTCCATCTCTCTTCTACCGTCAAACTCAATTTCATACACAAAATATCAAATGAAATTACATCTTCAATTCTTCAGTGTCAATCTTTGAAACATTTATTTTTTCCCTCTACTTTAATCCATACTTACACAACCGCTTGTCTATCACACCTCTCTACCCTTCACAATGCAAAAGAAAGCCCTTGCCAAACCATATAGTGCATTCCCAATGAACATCACTCCGTTTACCTCCGCTAAGGAAGTGCACATAAACCAGGTCCAAAGTTCCTAAGGCTCTATATATAAACCCTTCAGTCCTACTCAAAAACACGGATTCCCTATCAAAAAGCCCAGACTCCAACTACACTCTGCTGATTAATCGACTTTCTGTCCAACTCCACGTACTTTATTTAGACCGTCTTCAGTCTTACAGTAAACACTGGGAATTTAAACATAAAAAACCCTGGGACTCTTGTACGGAGATGGAACTGTACCTCAAACCTCAATCAAGACTCAGAACAATATTTTTCTACCCTTTCCGTTTCATTCATCTAAAAGCCACGGTCCATTCATTTAGCTATAATAAAAAAACTCATCCCCATCTTGCACCTGTTGTCCCTCATCATCAACCCTTTGATTGTGAGAGACTGCAGGAGCAAAGGCTCCCTATTAACAATCCCTCTCACTCTACCTATCAGAGAGGAACAGATCGGGATGAATCAGGTGAGTCTGTTCAAGAAGAATACTATAAAGAGTCGAGCACAGCACTGTCTACCACTATCTACCACTACGACCAGCAACTCCTTTTTTTCGGGATGACGAGGCAAAAAATTACACAACTTTAAGAAACGGATCAAAGGAAAAAGGAAGATATAAAAGAGTTAGGCCCTCAACCATGATGGGCTGTGTGAACTTGGATTGAAACTAAAAAACCTGTCTTCTCACTCACTCACTCTTCAGTATATACTCCCAGCTTCTTATTATTATCTTTTTAAACCAAATTAAGTAAAAAGGAAACGACCAAAGGGAGTCTAAACTGTCAAATGTTCGGTTTAATGAAGGGCTAATCTGATAATTTAAGTCAAAAAAGGGAGTCTATCATAAAGGTATATACGTGTCCAACCTTTAAAGGATAATCAAATCTCAGAGGTCTCATTCCTTCCTTGTATTTCAGCATTTCCATCGCCCTCAATAAACTTAGGGAGTTAAGTAGCTCCAATCTTATTAGGACTACCTAGTACCAGAAACAGCTACCCTCGCTTCTGCCTGGAGATAACTAATAACCTGGAACAAAAGAATTGTACAACAACTTCTTGGCATCCTCAAGAAGTGTGGGAAGACGAGCTCCTGTGACGGTGAAGAAAGGGGATCTTTTCTTTATTACATACACACACAAGATTATCCAGAAACTCCAGAGGGTATAATATAACTCATAGCTCTTGTATTAATCTATACCTTGTGGAGAAATTAAATATCAAACCTGAACTAAATCAACTCCACTCCTTCCTGTGTGTACCTCTCATCATCTCATCCCTCTTGTACAATACAAGTTGTATTGTACAACTCAAGAATCAAGACTCTTGCCAAGAAAAATAATAATAAGGACCGGAGGGAGGATGATAATAATAACAAAATTAAATCTCAGGAGAGGTAACTTCCGTCCCTGGGGCGATAAATTGATTCCGTCTTAGCAACCTCCTTCAATTAGCTCAATCCATACTCTCAAGAAGAAAAAAACCCAACTCATTAAACAACTCCATCATACCATGAACATCCATCTAGCCTTTATTAATTCCATGGACAGGGTGTTCCGACAACAGCTCCTTGGAATCCTACAGACTATCACAACCACACTGTATACCTCCGTATTCTTTATTATATCCGGGCATTCTCGTTTCCGAAAAAGCCGATGGAATGAGAGGGAAGGTAAAAAAAATTCTGATAAGAGTTTCTGAATATATTTCTCTCTCTCTCTCTCTCTCTCTCTCTATTTGTGATGAATTGTTTGAGAGAAAGAAAGAAGAGTTGAGAGGGATGAGAGGAACGTGACCAACCATACGGAAAAACAAATATTGTCAAGCGTTGTCAACCAAGATTTTTTTGTATTTCGCATAACGACATTGCTCTCGAGTTATCAAATACGGGCTTCCATCTTCTCTTCTATATTTCCCACTCCCACTCTATCAAAACACTTCCCTTTCTGTCTCTCTTTTAAACTTTCCTCTCATCAGAGCAGACTGGTTCAAAAAAAGTTTCGAAAATCTTATACCTCGCTCATGAATTGCGTCGGGCGAGGTTCTGATTTCCCTATCTCTCGCTCAATTCCTCAGCTCGGAGAAAGCCGCTCAAGGGCTCCGGCTTCCTAATAATCTCTATCAGCTCAACCCGGCAACTTTCAAGTCCAGACGGCCAATCTCAAGCACCTCTCCAACAATACAATGAAGATGTCGGCAGTCGTCCCCAATGACAAGAGCTTGATTTTCAAATATTTCAAAGCCAAAACAAACCTTTGTACACTAGGCTTGTTACCGACAAGTTCCCATCGTTTATGGACAGCCCTTGATAGCTCTCTGCCTCGTCTACCAGCAAAGATCCTCCACTGATACAACACTCACCTTCCTTCGTAGTGAATCAGAGCAAATATCTCAAACTTTCCACTTGAATAGTTTACATCATCAGCAGTGTACAGAGAGAGAGAGAAAAGGATGGGAACAAAGATGAGGGCTCAATTTTAATCAGACCAACTCAACATCTTGTCTATATCTACTCCTTCCACCTCAACTAAAATACTTGGCCCCATACACAAGGCCCACGTGGCTTCCTCAATCTCAACTTTACAGTCAATATTCATTTTTCTAAAAGCTTTTCCATCCCCACCTACCTCTCTCAATCAGTCCAGGCAGAATATATTGTTTCCATGTCACAGCATCGATAAGCAGAGTACACCATCATGCACCCCTTGAGGAACGAGGGGCCCAGACAAAGTGCATCAACTAAGGTGGGGATGAACGTCGGGAAGTAGGCAGTAGGAGAAGTTGTGTGCACATTATGGATTCAGTTAGTTTAGAGAAGAGTTTAGACATTGTTGGATGAAGGACAAAGATGGTTTATATTACTCACTCGTTATGTATAGGCCCTAGAATGACATGGATAGTGTTATCATGACGTGGACTCAGGTCTTGAAGAATAGCTGCTTAGAAGGGTGGAGGACCGTTGAATTATTCATTATATAAATACAAAATTGGAAAGACTTGAGAGAAGAGTCTGAGACGGAGAGAAGTTGGGGGGAAGTTTTTGAGGAAAAGTTGGCCAAACTGTTGGGCCAGGGAGTGACAGACCGGAAGGAAGGTAACTCAACGAGAGACAGATACACCCGGCATCTTTAATTACGGGGAGACATATTGACTCATCATATCCAAAATCCAACCTCTGCTAAATCAACGTACTAATCCCCCTTTTATACTCCCACACTATCGTCTCAGAGGACAAATCCGGAGCTTTCTCCCTTGTCCCTTCAATACCCTTTGAAGACCGAGAGGGTCACTTGTACACAGAGTGGACTGTAGTATCATCATCCCCATTAAATAATCCTTCTCTCTCCCCCTTCTAATATCCTTTATTAAAATCAATCCTCCTACTCTCTTACAACGCATAGTTCCCTTAAAGTCTATAGCGTAGTACGTCCCATTGCTTTATATCCAAACTGTTGGTGGTGGCAGATGATGATGAAGCAATGTTATTCATCATTCTCTCATTGGAATAGAATCCATTCATTTCCGTTTCATTATTATTGCTCACAAGACTTTAAACTTCTTTCGTCTCACTTGGGCTACTCCATCCTTGATGAATTATAAACCCAAGTGATGTCATTAGCAAAGAGAGAGAGAAGAGTCTAATTCTCTCCTCGCTTTTACTTCAATATATATACACACAGATAGATATAAATAAATAATCCTCCAGTCTAGTACTCGTCATGTTTTCCACCCAAATAAAATCTAAATGGATAAGAGAGAGAGAGAGAGGAGATCGGAAATAGCGGATGGATGTGTTCAAGGCTCCTCAACTACCTTTTACAAAAATGGAAATGGAGACTCAGAAAACTATCCTCCCGTCTCACTTTACAAAGACACAAGAAAGATGAAGGAAAGGACGGAATTAATTCAACTCGACAGTTACACATCCAAGGCCCCCTCGTCCACAGACTCCAGCCCATTCCCACGCTACCCGAACCTCCGGGCTTCTCTCCCTCACAACCTGTGCATGAGCCCCACCTAGTCTATGTGAGGGCACGGGAGGAAGGAGCTTATACCAACTATGGGCTCTTACATACTGTCTCTCAGAAGGAACCAGCATGATCAAATCCTCAAGTGTGAATCTCTTGACACTTTATCTCATCATCACAGCCACCCCGGACTAGAAATTCTCTCATTTTTCACTCCCTCTGGAAAATTAGCAACAATCTCCAAGGGCCTCTTTCCAGTCCAGAACAATTAAATTACAAGGAGAGGAGGTCCCCTACGATTATCATTCCATCTGAGGAATATAAAAAATCAATCTGCTTCTACTCAAATCCTTCCTTGTCAACCTGCCCATCCTCTTAGGAAAACTTAAATATTCTTATCTCCAGTCACACTTGACAGCCCATATTTCTCTGACATCTAACACACGTCCCTTTGCGGGTTGGACTCCAGCCTGATTAGTGGCTTACATGCATCCTTGACTCCACTATTTTTTCTTCATGTACAGATTTATAGAAAAAGTAGCAGCCGCAGAGTCAATGACATTATGACAACTCCTCTGAGCCGGCCACACATTTCCCATACAAAAATTAATCACCTTTACCTTGACAATTGTCAAAACACTTTTCTAGACCCTAGATTATTAAGCAGAGTGGACAGAGCAGGAGAGACTTGTGCTAATGCTAATACACACAAATATATTCTAATAAAGGAGCGATAGAAAAGTATATGAGGACAAGTCAAGTTCTATTTGAATTGCGGTTTCCCATCCATCCAAAACAAATCTAATGAGGTTTCCCTACAATCTAGATGGGAAAAATAATCTCTTCTGTCACAGTTAAACTACTTCTCTTAACAGTCCATAAAGAGAAGAAGCCACATCTCCGTCTCTAGTTTAATGGCACAGCTGACAATAATATTCACAACCTGTACTGCTTCTTCCATAAATGCCTTTATACCAAAAAAAATAAGAGAGAGAGAGAACAAGAAACCTGTCCTATTACAAGTACACTATGTTATAACATAACATAACTTGTGTGAATACCAACGGGATTGGTGGTAATGAATGAATTAACTAACTTCAAATACTATTACGAATTCCAATCTCCAATCTCAAACCCATTACACATATTTCCTCATTCCCTTCACACAGAACTAAATGATAAATCTCCATCTCTCTGTGCAAAAAAAATTATAATTCCTTATCGAGAATTGTCTAGGGGGATGGAACATAAGGAAAACTGCTTCTAAAATATAAACCTTATCTCCAGTGTCTCCCAAGAAATATATAATGTCGAAAAATCCATTCAACTTGCCGACAAGGTGGATTAACCAAACACATTTGACAGCTCACATCAGCTTAAATACTCCCGACGCCCCCTTTATATCTTCCCTTTTTCATTAGAAATCAAATCAACTCCATGCTCACTTCCAATACACACTATTTTTGATGCATCTATACAATATACTCATTAGGTCCCTTCCCTTAAATTCTCAACCTCGATTAAACCTGATTACAAACTCGGAAATTTAGCAATTAATAATTAAACCATATTTAATGAATTCCATCAGACAGAGGATAGACAGGCTAATAGAATTGAAATTGGATACATACTAATACCAAGAGAGGAACCAGTCAGTAGTAGCAGCCTTAAGCCTTTCGGGCCAGTTTACAATCCCAGCTTTTAAAGAATCACACAAGAGCATCTGTGTATTCCAACCCAGTTTTGGATTACAATATTCTACAATAGTCCGGACGGCAGTAAGAACCGCTCGAACGTGATTGCAATTTCGGGATCTAAGGAATGAGCAATTAAGTTGATGGACTAACGGCTAGTCTGATTTGTTTGTGCATTAGGCCACTAGATCCAAAATATATACAACAAGTTACACGTTTCTACCTCAAACTCCAACTACTACTGCTGCATAGTGCACTGAGCAGGTTGGGCAGATCAGGGATCTCAATTATTGACAACCTGTTCAATATGGACTGGAGGCAAGAAACTGGTTAATATTTATCCATCTCCTCTGTATTCCATTATTCTCTACTACAATTTTCGAAAATTGTTACAAACATTTCTCCCCATCCGTTATTATCCTTCTCAACATGTAATTACTACATTTGGAAGAGGCTCATGTCATTCAGGGGTCGACTTACGGACTCCAAGTAAAATGAAACACATCTTGCTCCCATTAGCTTCTGTGCTTTACTTGACGAAATCCAATTTAGTGACTCACCCTGTCCGATCATGAAAAAAATAAAGGGAAATACAAATACAACAAAATAATATCATATACATAATATCTAGCTACAAAGATCCATTTCAAATAAAATAGAACCAGACACAAGTCATTTTGGGTTCACTACACTACCGAATCCATCCTGAGAATCTAGGCTGAGCCTTAGGCAGAGAAAAAAAAGTGTAATATTTTTTATACAGAGGTGGATGATCTAATAAAGTATAATGGAGGGCATTTAATCCCACCAACACTTTCAGATTCACCTTCTCCATCCTATCCATGCAGAATGTAGAGAGGGACTGATGATATTGATCAACTTATCTTTTTCCACCCATTTCATCCTTCTCTACAACTTTCTACAAGCTTGAATAATGAAATCCCTTGAACATTTTGATAAACTATAAACTATAATGATCATAATATTTTCCTCTTGCTTAAATAATAATAATAACAACATCTTCTTATTCTTCTCTATATTCTCAGTACCAGAACCACCACCGACCTTCCATTCAATCTCCCAAGCCCAACTCTGAAAATATATACATATACATACAATACCATCCGAGTCACCCGAGAAGAGAGGCTCAAATTTGCATAGCCAAAATGCTCCAAAAAGTAGGATCAAAAGAAGAAGATGTTGAATTAAATAAGTTCCTCTCCTAGACACCTGTGTTCTCTTCCTTTTTTATACATCCTTGGATTTACTAGACCAATCCTATAGGGACTTGCATCAACTACCCCAACAGTCACATATCACATTACATCATCCCACTACTGTCATTCTCAAAATTCCCTTATAAAGAGGATGCAGTGCCAATTAAGTCCCCCCTCTCCTAAAAACAATTCATGAATGCCCTCCTCACCCAAGTACTCCAAATATACATGCCCACCTATAACAGTATGAATAAATATTTACTCCACTGGTCCCAAATCTATCTCCGACCTCTTCCTATAACATCTCCAAAAAATCCTCCTTTGTGCATTCAAGTCTACGGGAAATAATTCCATTTCTCATCCTCCTTTCTCTTTAAGATTTAGTTGAAGGAATTTCTATCCTCCCAATCCTCCTATGTCACTATCCCACACCGTCACAAGTGTCCCAGTCCCGGGTATCTTCCACCCATATAAACCCGAGAGATGGAAAAGAATACGGCCTATCCACTCTACACGCTTCTTTAAATGCAAACGATTTAGAAAAATTGCAAGGGGTATTTTCCTTCCCATATAGCCGGTGTCTTGATATGCAAATCCTAGGTCTATCCCCTCCCCTTCGTCTAATAACAAGGGTTATCGCCTCATATATTCTAATTTCCCCATTTTTCAACTATCCCTCAGCTGGAAGAGAGGAGAGAGAGAGCTACTTACTTACTAACTCACATTTAGTCCCCCTCTGACTTTCCAGGAGACTTAGGAGAGAAAGTTTATCTCTCCAAAGACATGTCTCTCTCTCTCTCTCTCTCTCTCTTGGATGCAAAAGAGCGGAGCTGGTGCTTTTGCCTTTGATCTGCACGTAAGACTGCCCATGTTTTATGAACAAAGAACGTCCAATTTGGATTAGAGATACAAATTCTTGTTAAATATACTCCTTTTTGGCTTATTCATCCCTTAAATCTACTCTTAGTCCCACATTATTATTACCTCGCCGTTTAGAGACTTTAGTATTCATAATAGGAGGAGGGGATATAAATCATTCATACTTTTCATTACGACCATCATCCCCAACTACTTTATGCACAAATGAATTAACTGGCTCCGCATTTTATTCAAATTACTTTCCCTCTTACAACCTCTTGCTTTAACAACTATAATATCCTATCTGCTAAATACACATGACCCTAAGTATTTTATTATTAAACTTTATTTTTATTCAAGAAATAAGTGTGAAGGTCTAGTCCTACAGATATAGATCCAACAATGGAAATATCCCACCATTCTCTTCCATTGTTGTCAAGTGTGGCAGATAATTAACCCCCAACAACATACCATCCAATGTGTGAACATTTATTTATTAGCTAGTACTACAACAAAACAAGGTTTTAGATTACTGAAACCAACCCGTCGGCCTGTAAAGAAATCTCTTTGTTCAAGGGCTGGATTGAATTATATATATATATTGAGACCTCATCATGAGAGGATCGGGTAGAGCCGAATTTTCTACCACTTCGGAGTATCCTATTTCTACCATTTTTTCCCGTATCCACCCACCATTTTACACAACAACATAACAAAGCTCCAACGTACATCATCTTCTACACACAAACTCCCCTCAAAGCTCACAAGAATGAAACTATACACCATGACCAAGTTGTCTAATCCAAAAAAGCCTTCATCACCAAATTACACATGTAGATTTATGCATGCACCGACCAACTTGGATTCCATCCTCAAACTCTCAAACCTCCACCAAAAACGGCAATAAAAATAAAACTCAAATTCATGAAACCCTTTCCTACACGGATAGAAAAAAGTGCGTGGTTATTTTAACTCTTTTATTTAGACCCAGGATTCCTGGGCCAGGAATCCATCTAAAAAAACCACCGTCCACCATCCCTTCAAGTTAGCACAGAGGGCCATTAGGAATGAAAATATTGCTGCAGTAAATAGAAGGGAGGACGGCAGATTCCGGTGATTCAATCTTTTTTTTATTCCTTTATATTAATGCGGTTATTATTACAGCTTACAGCAGTGCAGTTGTGCACTGCTACTAAAGTCAAAGCCACCACCACCACCCACTATTCCCAACTTCCAACGTGCACAAAATTAATAGATACTACTTTGGAATAGTAGAAAAGAACATGAGGGTCTCTTAAGACTTAAGACAATCCAAAGGACAGATCCTCATTAACTCGTATCCGCTCATCCTTCAAACAAGTCCCTCTCCTCTGACTCATCCTCTTTTTAAGAGAGCTCTCCGACAAAAATTATGAACAACTCTGAAATATCCTATAGCCACTGAAATTACTATGAGTCATGTGTTCCATACTTTTTAGCGTAATTAATTTTTTACCCCAAACAACTGCAACAATGTAGCTAAGAGAAAAAAGGGATAAATTTCAATGAATTTTACTCTTCAACACACTTCCTCCCTTGTAAAAAGTAAAGCAGAACAAAGGACTCGTATGAAATGTGTCGTAATCCTAATACTCAGTATACTCTAATCTTCCCTATACACTTTCATAATAAAGGATCTGAAATAATGGGCGTAGGCCGATGATGTAAAAACGTCTCAAGATACAACAATAATAATAATGATAATAATAATAATAGGGAAGAGGGTGGAGGCCAATTTTTATCTATCCTGTCTTTTTAAACGGTCTAGTTCAGAAATTACACGATCTTGACAGATTTGTGTATTAGCCCTGGTGGTGGTGGTGGTGGCCTATGGGCTTCTTTTTAATAGGCAAATCCCAAGAGCTATTAAACTATTTGTATTTCTAATTTTGTGGGTCATGGATGGAGCTCCGTTTCGTTGGAGGTAGGAAGGCAGAGAGGGAAGGTGAAGATGAGGTCCAGTGCTGAGCATGTTGTGCTTCGCAGACCATGATATACCAACGTCGGCTTTACACTGATTAAGATGGCTATCTCCTCATTCCTCGACCATTTCAAATTGTTCAATTTACGCTTACTTACTCGCATCGAACATCGTATCTTTCCGCACTGACAGCCCACCCTTACCCAACCAAAGAACAACTAACAAAACTAATACTTGACAAATTTTTTCTCACTAATACTTAACCCAAGCAAAGCTGATTGTGGGAGATAGTCCCTCCCTACCACTAATTCTTATCAAATCTACAGTCCAACCTGGATACCCGAGTCCCCAAAGCCCAGGACCTCTGATTGAGTTACCCACTCCTAAAAAATCAGTTCTGGACTAGGATACCCGGGTCTAACTCAACTCCCTCTAATTCTAGGTAGGACCAAGGACCCAAGTGCGTAATCTCTTTCCGTCTTTTCTCCAATGATTTCCACCACTTCTTCCAGCTCAAATCTTATAGCCAATAAGTCCCAACAAAACTCCCTTTCCTTCTCTTCGATTGATTTGATTACAAGAATTGATCGCCGAGTAGTAAAAGATCCTTCCCTCTCTCTAAATGTTCTCTCCAAAGAGCACATTAACCAAATGAATAGAAAGGTTCGTGAACAACGCCCTGCCTGCTCTCCATTACCTCATAATATTATTATTGACAATTATGAGAGGCATAACTCATATAATTATTTGATTAAGATTTACTGCATCCCTAAAACACGAGTCTACGTCAATCAGCATTATGAATTATTAGGAAACAGATCGCACACACGCTCAATCCCTTCTGACAGTAGTGTGTAGTATAGTGACTCTACTAGTGACCCTACCCTCAGTGACCTAAACCGGTCATAAAAATAATCTGATAAAACCAGAGACCTTATAGAATAGATAACTTTCTATTTCATTGATCACAATAAAAAAACCTCTTAGACGGATATACATAAAAAAAAGTGTGTGCAATCCCATTCCCTTTAGAGAGATAACCTTGTAAACTTAGTAAGTAACTTTACAAGTTGTGAACTTGCACATTACGATTACATTTTACTTGTAAGAATAAATAAGTGGGACTAGGAGCCTTCCAATTATCGTTTCAGAGCGACTCGGAATAAAAACCCATGTTGTTCTACTAGCTCAGTATTCCCACATCTAATCAACTCCTGTTGAGCTAATTTGAGTTATTTATGTACCTTAAGTTTGGTTCATGGGAGCTGGGAAATATCCACAGTAGTATATACCTACCTCCACCTTGTATAAAAACTATATGCCAAGTGTTGAGGAAAAAAGAGTGAGTCAAATTAGACTAATGTGCAGGACAACTCTTCTTGGTCGAGCCCTTTTATTCCGGCCAAATAGGTGTAATCAATTTCACAGTGATTTCGTGAGATCTAGGCGCAATTACGGACCAATGTAAAACTAACTGGACTAGGTATATCTATACGCTCATTTACATCTACAAGCCTTTTCCCACGGAGGACTCCGTAGTCTTAACATTTTCAAGAAAATCCCAGAAAACACCTCCGACCAATAGAACTGAGAGAGAGAGAACTAATTTTGGCAAAGCTATAGGAAAGAGTTGAATATTTCATTGTCTCTCGCATTAAAAGAGAATCAATTTGGATTCCCTATGTACAAGTTGTAATTATGTCCTCGAGGGCTCCAACGATATATTTCCCTTGGCTGGCCTGGCCTAGCCCTCCCGGCTACTACAAAACTCCTCCGAGTCCAACCGTCCTCTAAATTACGACACCCTCTTCCAACAAAACTTTTATTACACTTAGGACTTGCCTTTAATCTTTTCCCTAATTTCATTAAGAACTAAACAACCAAAAGTTATCCCAGCATTCCCTCCGTGTGTACCACTCCACACAAAAGAGGACCAGGAACACAAGACGGTTCTCTCTCTCCTTAACTAAACCATCTTGCCAAATTCCACTTCCCACCCATTTCTTACTCATAATTTAATGCTGATTTAATTAATTCTCCCATTCAAGAACAACACCTCAAACCCAATCCCCAGCCCAAATCTTGAAACTCTAGTTCAAACCAAATCAGGTTAGGCCAACTCAGAGAGACCAGAGAATCGTAATTGTTGTAGGGTGGACCCAGGAGACTAGCAATTCCCAGCGGCTACTACTCTTCACAAACAATTAATTGTTTGTCTTTGCGCTGTAATTATTAATGCATAACTCAAGGGTGATTATTCTACACTTGAAATGCAGTATCGTCTTTTCCAACCTAGATAATTAAACAATGAGAAGTTGGCATAAATATCCCAACTAGTGCAGTTTCCCCAGCATACAATGTATAGGATGTGGGCACAACAATGTAACAGAAAAGGGATAAGCTCAAACAATACAAAGTCAAAATATACGTCTCCCTAATAAAACATACACCCAAGCCCTGGCTAATGAAAAGCTACCCATCCGTCACAACAATAACTTGCATAATGAGTTTGACAATGAGCTCAATTCAAGGGGATTAACAGTTAAATCCTACTTCATCCACAACTAACTTTTACCTCCAATTACCTCATCAACACTCAACAGTCCCGTTCTTCCTAGTCTTTCAAAAGCTTCAACAATTGGCACATGCAAAACACAACAATGTCCCGAAAACTCAAAAGAAGAAACCATTAAGAAGTCAAGACTATTCCTAAATACTCGACACGCACTGTCCACTCCTACTTCCAAATTATAAGCCCTTCTCAACCAGTAGTTCAAGCAATAAATTAAAATAAAACGGAACGTTTGGTCAATTCCATTGTTTGATTCAGCAGGAAGGATTGCCTATATAATTTATCAACCTAGTTCCCGTCTTGACAATTGACACCAACCACCAGGCCCCAGTTACAGTCCCTCTGAATACTCGTAGTCGTACCACCTCTGTTATTAACATATCAGCATGGCAGCATTTCCAAAACCGCCTGCACCAACGTCTAATTGCATGTAACGAGATCTCTTTTACATCTTCTCTTGATTGACTCGAACATTTTTTCTCAAATCCCCCTCTGGTCCTGAGAAATCCTGAGCAGCCTCCCAATTGGAATACCAAATAAAATGAACCCAACCTTTTCCACCTCGGTGAACACGCCAATTCCCAACAATCTAAAACTAATAACACGTACATCTAATCAGGAGAGAGAGATCTGTCCAAATTCTAAATCACCAAAATCCTATACAAACTCTCCCTATATGCACTACAGGTAATTGAAAAAACCCAAGGATATAAGGGCAGGCTATCCTTCTCCTGCGGGCACAGGTGCTGGAAACAAGATTTCTATGCTAATTGTAATTCTAATTCTCCTTCTGTACAAAATAACTCAAACTAGCCAAGTGAGACTACTACAGAAGAGCGGCAAGGAACTCCAGGGGGGGACTTTGCACATCTGCCCAAATAAAATCCAGAGAACTACTCCACTGCAATTAAAGTTAATAAAATCTAACAACATTGAAGGAAAGCCGTGAATTACAAGTGGGCAGAGTGTAGTAAGGTGCTAACAATAACATTGTGTGTACCTTGAGCTCTTACAATAAAACGCCCGGTGTTTATTGTCATGTTTGGCTTCTTTTAGGAAATGTACTGTAATGGATAATGGCCAAGAAGGTTTAAGCCTTCTCCCCACCCCCACACACACCGGCTGTCAATGAGGGTAGTCCGGGAAGAGATTATAATATAATGTTGGCCCACGTCGGAAGGAAGTGTTGGGTCTTCGTCTTGGGAAGGACCCGGAGAGATTTGGAGGAAAGACCAAAAGCCATAAAAATGATGAACAGCCTGTTGAGAATTATGAACAAGGTACTTGCAAGGGCTTCAAGTCACCTCAACGACGAACGTCATTTATACCGCAATAACCAGGTCAGCCAAACTCCATCCATCCACCACCACCACCACCCACTACTACCTTCCTCCGCTTTCTCTTTGTATATCTCACAAGTGTATCCCGGACCATGAAGCCATATCGTTTAATACAACAACTCCAAGTCACCTAGACACAGACCATAATCCATAATAGAGACTCTAACTGCCGCAGTATACAACACATTCCCAGCATCACGAGCCCACAACTAAACCTCCTCGTCATAAGCGATATTTGAGCCAACTGCACTTTCTCCCCTTCAAACACTCGACCAGAAACCGGGGGGAAAGAAATACCGGAATGAGAAACTGGCCACCCGGGACTCACTTCTTGCTATTCCAAGAAGGAATTGACATCTCCTCGCCAACACCGTTAGCCTCACCAACCAAGCAACTCATTTTTTTCCCTCTCTACTAAATCGGATCTAATGTCTGGTTGATTTTGAAGAGAGAGAAAAAAATCCTCTGATTCCCCCCACAACAATGTCATCAACAAGTCCAAGACCCTCTTGAGCTCTCCATAGAAAAATCAAAAGGGGAGAAATAAATAGAGAGCACTTCTCTGTATTCTCTGGTCATTGGAACGTCGGAATGTGTCCACCTTGAGACTTGAGACTACAGGGTGAAAAATGCGGAGATAAATCCTCATCTCTTTTAGCAAATGGGAGCAGAGTTGACTGAATCTCTAAGCCTTGTCTTGGGCACTTAGGACTCAAGAGGGAAGGACATGATATCATTTGAAAGCCAAACTATATGTGCTTCGACACCCATCGACCTTACCCCCATTCCTTTTACTTCCTCTCCTCAAAAAATCTCACTCAATTCTTAGAGGAAAAAAATCACTTTGAATCCGATCTCTATCCACCTCCCCCGTTCATAGTCCTTAGCAAAGGAGGAGATGCTCTCTTGGTCGTGTTAGCTATTATATATCTATGCCTTAGCCTCACGGTGAGAGTCAATGCTCCATGTGTTGGTTAGCACTGGGAAAGTCGGCAGTGTGGAATTGGATATTTTATACTCTTTGAATTGCATTCAACCCGCGTCCCTCAAAAGTCACTCTTTCCCTTTCAACATAAATTGTTTGAACAAAATTCTTTTGAATTTATCTACCCACCACCGAATCAGCATTTCATACACTTTCCTCCACTACAGCTCGACCCCCACCTCCGAAGCCCTTGCAGAAGTCCCTCTCCCCCTTGGAGTACCGATTACCCCAAATCCAGCCCGAGGTTTCCCTGTACATCCATTTCGACCTCTTTACATCTCAACACACTTGCATAAAACACATTTCCGCTCCTTTTCTTCCGACATTCATTCACTTCCGCATTTCATCTCCCGACTCTCTCCGCCCCGAGTTGACAGACGGGGCGAGGACCCAGGGCTCTAGGCTCTACTCTGATTAGCCCTAATGTCCACCTCCATCAACACCATATCACCCGACCGGCTCCTGCTTGTCATTCCACCGATGACTTTCCTATCAAACTGAGGAGCTGAAAGGGAGAGAGAATTTGCAAAGAAAGATTGAGGAAAGGTGGGAGAACTCTTCAAGTGCCTCGCTCGCCCAGACTTTGTTTGAAGATGTTTAGTGGATTAGTCCCCCCTTGTCGGAGTAGATAAACGGGGGGACTCATGCTCACCTCTAGGGGGGACTTCTGGAGAGGAGGAGAGGAGATCCATTTGTAAAGACAAACTGGAGGACAAATTAGATAAGCTCGCTCCACCAGACACATCACTTGTATCTAGTAGTTAGGGCTAGTAGTAAGGACGTTAAAGTGACAAAACTTTCTGAAAAATTACATTTGTCAAATACGAATGAGATTGGGTCCAACTTTTCTCTCCCAAAAAAAACTTTCTCTCTGTTTTTTTTCTCTCGTTGCAAAAAAAAGTCCCTTCTCCCTTCGTCTTCTTCTTCTTGTTCATGCACTCCCTATGTATACACGAAGTCATGGAGTATCAGAATTTGAAATTCTCTCACACTCTCGTTTTGAGAGCTGACAGCCAAGCCCCAGCCTCATTCTTACATACAAGGAAGTTGGCCCAACTCCCGAGTTCAAAGATAAAAGCTTTACAAATTCCGAGCACTTTTACTCAAACTTTGAAGGGAATAAAAATTCTATAGGGGAGCAGATTTTTGAGTGAGTCTCTTCGTCTCCCCAATCACTTGTAGATGTCCATTAGCATGATCAAACAACATCAGAATGAGGCGAAGAAAAAAAAGTTAAAACAAATAGACCAATTCGATTCCCTCATCCCTCTCACCTACAATATCCCCAAGTCTGACGAAGAAGAGAGAGAAAGTGCTAGGTGGGCAAATAGAGTTGAACTCTACCCTCTCAGAGTCACTCAGTCCTGGCCGTGTCAATCAATTTACGAGGCCAGGAATTAGGAGGTAAAGTTGAAAAGTACACAAGGCAGTAGTGTGATGATAATTCAAAGCCCAGTTCAACAACGCCTTGAGCATCAGACCACCACCACCGTCCTCTTATTTGCTTTCAATACAAAATCCCGTCACACTTTTTATTCTGCTGAGGACGTGAGAGACTCCTCATCTCTCTCTCTACATTCTTGAGCTTGCAGAGAGAGAGAGAATCCCCTCAACTTTCCCTTCGTCGTCCGGACTTTAATTCATTAAGGGCTGAGGACTATTCTCAACACGTCTGAGTCCAATCCAGGGAGAGTATAGGCTAAGATAATCAAAGAATCATATCTCTAGACAAGGAATCGAAAAAACAAGACCAACTTCTTGTCTCTTCTTCTACACGCAAGAAGATCCATCTTAGAAATGTCATCCTCTTCAATATTTCTCTCATTCCTCCTATTATTCTCCGTAGAATTTGGAGCATGGGCTCCAAAGGGCTGACCACCACTGCCACTACCAGTACCAATACCGTCCATCAGTACCATATCATATCACCGCTCTCTGTGATTATGGAAAGGCTTTTAGGTTAAATCCATTTCCAATTGAAGTCTCTGGTGCAGAGGGAATGCATTTTTCAGACCCATTCCATTCTCAACCGGTCATAAATGAGTAAACTTTCTCGGCGTACTTTATTCATTTACTTTTACCCCAGATTTCCTTCCGTCAACTCATTTCTCAGTCTGGCCAGCCAGCTCTAGCTCTCTCCTTTAAAATATTCATTAGCATTCCAACCATGAGCCACCATCAACCTTATACATACATACACACACATACACACCCGCTTGGGTTCCTGCCCAAAAAAACTTGAATGATTTTCTACAAGGAACACACAGTAGCACCACCATCACCACTGGCACAGTTTACTTACAAATCCTTATTGTTTCTCCCCAGCTAGCTAGGTCGTCCACGACACGACTCCCCCCAAAACGCCAACCTCACTTTTATTGCCAATTTCGAATCAAGATATCATAATTTCATAACATAGAGAGAGAGGAGGAGGGATGTGTAGTAACAGTGGTAACACAGGGAGAACACGATCATGGCTCAATGGTCATTAAAAAGTATGACTATGGCCTAGCTATTAAGACCCATTATTTAAATGAGCCTACCAAGTCAGTCATGATTTCTTCAAAACTTTTAACTCCTTCACACTTGCCTAAACCGTTCCTAAAGCCCCTGTCTTATCATAATAATATAAACAAATGCTTTTGACTTCTACCCAAATCCAAATCTGCACAAAATTTTTAATACCCTCCCAAAGTTGAACAATTCTCTCTATCTCGTAATCTTCCTCACTATCCTGACTCACCATAACCTTCCCTCCTCATCTTAATAGCTATATTACATCTCAATCACAGAAAGAACGATAAAAAAGACAAAGATCAAGTTCAATCCCCTGATATACTATTAAAATTAATCACATCCACATGCCAAGAGTCTCCCACCTCCTTTTCATCCCTCCATCGTAGTTCACACAGTTGCTTGACAAACTTCAGAGCTCCCAAAGCTCAATTGAATCTCTCAAGCCTAGAAATAGGCGAGGCTCGTTTACTCAAAGCAAGGTGTGTACTATCAAAATATAAAAAAATACAAAAAAAAGTGCCGAGATCCTTACTTACAAGATATTAATTTATGAATTGTACAAAGTAGAGGTGACCATCCTGGGTGGGACAGATTTTTCAATGAATTTTTCATTCACAACAACTCAGAGAGAGGAATGATAGAAAGGGAAACAAGTTTTAACTGCAGATGTTGGTTCAAGTCCACAGGGGATATTCCGGATTAATTAATCCATTGCATATTACACACTATAAAGATTAGGAGGGGAGTAGAGAGTCATTTTATTTTGCATAGAGGAATTATAGCTTGTGTGCCCACTAAAGTAAATGCTCTTTCAGAGAGGCTCGTTCAATAAATTATCTACTAAATTAAGTTGAATCAAAAACGCTTATGCAAAGAAGCCTGTCCTTCTTTAGCCTTTCTTACACACATGCATTCAAGACAGTGCAAAAACCCTGTTAAATTTTAACTACTCAAAAACATGATAACTTATTTCTCCTTGTGACCCCAAAAGTTGAAATGGATATTTTTGTACTCAATAGCACCAAGACTATAAATAATAATAATAATACCACAGGCACAAAAACTTTTACCAACTTGTCACACTCAATAATTGATTCCTAAAATAATGCAATAACCTCATTTAACCTTCATCTCCAGGGCTCAGAGTTCATCACCTTCAAATAAAAGTTCCCTTGAATGAATTATAGTTTTTTAACACTCCAATCCATACATACAACAATTTACTTGCATCGGGCTAATCAGTCCTTCCGGCTTTGATTCCATCCTTACATATTATATTAGATTAATGCCGCCTTTATTAGATGATGATGATCCCTCCCTCCACTTACTATTACATGAGAAGCAACTAGAGTCAGTCCTTCGAGGAGACTATAGACATTAAAACACAGAAAGATTGGGATGATACTGACTTGGTCAAAAGACTCGTGGGAAAGGATTGCCTGTGAGAACTTTAGCTTCTTCTTCTTAAATTGACATAATCTTATGGAATCGAAAACAGGTTCAAAAACTAGCAGGGATATCCGGTGCCTTCGGGGCAAGTCAAAGTGGTTCCAAGGTGTACTGTGTGCTACCTACTAGTACCAACACAATATTACATGTCTCCTCAGTCCTTCCTACTCATCAAAAACATTAAAACCAAAGGGAACACGCAAGCTTAAGGCTGGGCCCTTATTACATCCAAAAACAAATCCACCTTCCCAAAGGTAACATGAGACCAAAAGACTGCCTTAATTCTCCATAACCCTTTACTACACCTGGAGAGAGCTTAAGGTATCCCCACACACAGCCATATTGCCACACTGCTTTTCTTTAAGCACTACTCCTAAAGCTCAATCCTTACGATTCCAGAGAAGAGGGGGGCACATCAAACCCCAATCAACAAAAGATTATGGTGACATCACCCTCCTGTGGTCCAACTACTAACACACGCTTTTTATTTTTAACCCTCCTCTTAATCCTACTTAACAACAACATTCTCAAAAGGATCATCCACTTTACTGCCTCCGCTTTTTTTTGTAAATTCAGGTAGCCGTCGGATCTCACCTCTCACCCTACAAACGATAGTAATAGCCCAAGCCCTAATATTATATGCCCCCACCCCCACCAACTAAATTTTTTCGTCCCAATTCCGTCAACTTTTCTCCTCCTCATTCCGCATGAATTCGCAATTACTCCAAGAAGAAAAAGAGTACAAGGAAATTAGGAAAGAGCCCAAGTGACTTAAACACTAGCCTCTCAGCTCTGGCCACTGAGAGAAAAGATAATTAGACAGGAAAGGGCTCTAACTCAACTCCCAATCTCATTCAATCTCAACAACTTTTTCTAAATCTACCCCCTACGGATATTGTAGAAATAGTCATAAACTCTTCTTCTTTTTATTTACTTGCACATTTTATGCCCAACTCGTCGAGAAATGAAGGGTCTGCAACTTTTCATTCCTCTCCACATTATTTACTACATGCTCAAAGATCATTTTGATTTCTTATTCTTCTCCAAAGCACCACGTCGCGAATCCTCAATAATTGAACTCGCTAAAATCCCCGTATCTTTCCCAACCCCAGCATCTTCAAAAACTACACTCTACAACAGTTAGGAAAGGTAAATAAAAGCAGCAAGACATCTTATAGCTGAAATCCAAATCACCCAGCTCTTCTCATCAACATCAGCATCACCCCCACCGACCCGAGCTCCATGCTATGTCATCTTTTCCTCGTCAAAGCCGTTGCTCAGTGTTGGCTCTCTATTTCCTAGATCCTCAACCACAAGGCTCAGTAATAATTAACCTCTGAGAGAGTCCAATTGGTAAAATATATAAATTCAAGTTTCTCTCTGACTCTACTTGCCTAAGTCCCATTCCATATGAACAACTCCTTTCCATTTCTGCTACACACCAAAACTCTGCTTTATTACTCGGGTAAATCCGTGGCATCCTCCCCTCTCGACATACTTGGCCCTGTTTGAATCTCGAATACCGAATAAATAGGATATTAAGCCTGTAGGCTTGGAATTCAAACACACTCCAGTACTACACTAATACTAACATCAGTAACATCTAACATCTACCCTTTTGCAAATATCTTATTACATTCGTTAAGAAAAGAGGATAAGCAACCCCTTGAGCTCTAAGCCAAACAAACTCTCATTTCAAAGTAGTAAATACAAATAAAATTATGCCAGGATTGTAAAACCACTATTACACACACAGAGACAGAGATCCCAGACCGGTTTCTCGATTCTCCTAGTCCACCACCACCATCACCATCTTCATCATCAGAGCTACGGCAGAACTTGTTACATTATTCTCCTTTGTTGTAGGACAGTTCCCAATTCCCATCTCTCTCTCTCTCTCTATAACTAAACCAAGATCTAGAGAGACGTATGGATCATAAATACTCCTTGTACACTAGGAGGGGAAATCAAGGAACAATAAAAAACAGAGCTCAACATCTATGTCCATCTCCGAGCTCAAATAACATGTTAATATCCAACCTATCTCCTCCTGACCACAACCAGAGAGACCTACACCGAGAAGAACCCCTACGAATTAACATAAACAACTACATCTCTCCAAATCAAAAACTCACATCATCTCATTCTAAAAAAAACCAAGCCACACATTCGCAATTTCACATCAAGAATATTATGGACAAAGGAGAGAGATCCTTGTAGAAACAGATCCCTCTCGGTCGGATATATGTCACAGCCCGGTTGGCTTCTTTTCTCAACTCGTTCAAAAGTGGAGGAACGTTCTTGTTCTTTTTTTAATCCTAGAAAAGCAGATTGAATGACTCCAGCTCTGGTCTGGTATCCAAAAAAGAGAGACAGAGAGCGTCGAGAGAGAAGAAGGGCAAAGAGACCGGATGTCGGTTAGCCGTCTTCTAACGTCCAACTCCAGCTTTCACCGTCACAGAGGAAGGAAAGTGTGCAGGGCTCCGTAACCACGTGTCAGACCAGATTTCCTTATATTCCTTGTAGCAAAAGAAGTAGCTCGATATTTTATACACACACTTTATACATAATAGACCCTTCTCATATATAATATCAGCCAAGTACTACAACAAGCCCCAGTGTTAAAACTAAAAAAAAGTATAAAAAAAAAGCCTCAGTGTGGAATAAGATAGGTTAATTCCATATGCAAAGCTTTGTCTTTCATGCACGTACTGGCCATCTGTTCCTATTCTCCTTAGTCTCCTTAGTCTCATCTTTCTCAACCAAAGAAATCACATTTTTACTTAATATTCCTCTTTATTTTACAAAATGGAATGAGCCCAAGAAGGACTCCAAAACCTCTCTCAGCTCTCTCAAATGAAGTTATGAAGACGAGTAATTAATTAGAGGGCCCTGGAACACACTACCACTTCTCCTCCTATCACAAAGTAGTCAGAATATATCAAAGGATGTGGTGGTGGTAGCAGTTTCTTTATGTTCCAGGGCCAACTTATCCAGTCTTCGAAATATCCAAGAAGAACAGCTAACTAGAACTAGACTAAGAAGTTCAGAGTCCAGGGAGTGCGTTCTCGCCGTTCTCTACGAATTCAACTCCTCACAGTATATATTGATACATATAGAAATGTATATTTTAAGGCCTAGAAGAGCAAGATAGAATACAGGGCAAGTATCGTAAGTAGATGTACGTATATTTTTTACGACTTGCTTAATGTAAGAAATGCTTCACAGTTGAGTAATCCGTGAGAGAATTCTCCCTTGGGACTCACCAATACGAACTATTCTCAATGTTCTCATTAGCCTTTAACTTAATCACACTATCGTGTCAAATTACAGCCACCCCTTCCACCAGAATTCCCACTCTCACTAACACTAACGTTAAAACCACTCAGGGACAAGAGAGTGACTTCTCCCTAACACTTCTCCCCAGCTCTCCGACCAAAACTCCAGGAAAAAATATATTCTCAATACTTGTAGGGACGAGAAACATTTAATGTCACACTGCTCTCATTATCCATGCTTCACTTTTCTTAACTTTCAGTTTCATTTTTAAAAATTTCATAAACCCCCTGACTCTACAGCTTCTCTATTCTCCACGCTCAACCCTTTTTTATATTATTCCCAAGCTGTTAACAAGTCCCTATCCATTACTCTACAAGTTTTATTAGTTTCATTTTCTTCAACTTGAACATGTATTGATGATTGTAATTTCATTATTTTAAAAACCAGACGGAGACCACAAACAATTGCCATTATTATATGAAGAGCATTTCAAAGTCAAAAGTACGCCATGTGGTCAGCCCAATGCTTAAATCCTACAGGCAATCCCGGCGCTCTGGTCAACAGTAAGAGTTGAGCAATGATAATTACGGATTCGCCAATGCAGAAGCAAGACTGCGGAATAATAAGGGAGCAATGGCAAAAGTAGCTATCTCTTCCGAGGTACACAGGAGAGGCTGATACCAGGCAATAAGAACTACTCGAGGTCAGCCTGTAATTTCGACCAGAAGGAAGTGTTCTTGAAATTGGTCATATTTCATGTATGTCTTTGAAGAAAAGCAGGGATGCGTCTGATATGGAATCGCGTGCCCGATATTAGCCCACACTGGCCACAATTCCTTAATGCACCTTCACTTCTTGGCTATCAATATTTCATGAGAGCCTCCTCACCTGCTTCCTCATACTCTAAACGAGTGGTCAGGACCAGGAGAAGAGGCCATGATCATTAATGAGGGCCAAATCATCGGCTACTTTTTCTCTACACACTTTCATCTCCGCAGCCCTACAGCGTCTGTCCAGTGTCGACTTACACGAATTATTCCACATGGACTTTTAAACAACCATCTGCCAATCCGCGAAAGACGGCAGGTGGACCGGACTGGATTTATTATCTCTTTATAGTTTATCCACACTTGATTAGTAAAACGCAAGAGGTGGACCATAAGGAATGAACTTTGGACAGACCCATGGCCATAAGACATAAAATAAAGAAGAATATTCCATCATGCTAATGGCTACCACCCTTTCCACCTTCAAAAGCCTTCACTCCAGCAGCTCCAGCCTTAAAGTAGTTTCTCGATTAATTGACTTAATTGGGCCTAGTTTTTGCAACAACCACTTGGGATATTTCAAGTAAGAAATTATATAGCATCTACAGGTCACACACACAGGGTATTGAATTACGAGACAACTGCATCCCCAGTCCATATATATCCAAATTGAGATGATCAGCTACACGCTTTTATGATCCTCTAGCTCCAACACAATGTACAGAGAGAGAGTCTGCCAAGTGCCAACTGTTGTTCAGGGAATTCTAACATCTCTCTCTTAACTCTCAACTCCTTTGCCCTGCATTTTAAAGGAGCCACTTAATAGCTTTTCTACCTCCTTCCACTAACATCCTTTTATTTTTTCTACTTTAAACGCTTTTACAAGATAAATAGATAAACTCATCCTTCAACGCATCCATGGGAGAGAGAGAGAGGGTGAATAGGGAATGAGAGATAAGGTTTGGGGAATAAAATATTTTACACAAGCATATATCATCATCCTCTTCTCCCTTTTCTCCATGCTCAAGCACTTGTAAAGCCCTTTCTCATTCTTGTACGCAAAGGCCTTGTGTCGAGCAATGAATCAGGAGTTTGGCTCCTGACATTGAATGAAGTTGGAGAAATGAGAGGCGATTAAGAATTTGGAGCTGAACCAAAATCAGAGAGGGAATTCCGACTCTCTCCTCTCACACTCTGTGTGGACTCCATGGAGAAGTCTCCAAGAGAGGACTGAGAGAGAGAGTGTCAAAGGAGAGTAATTTAATGTGAGTTAACACAAGGATACTAAATTATGCACAACTGTCATGTCACGAGTCAATTTACTCTCTCTCCCACCCTCCAACTTCATTCCATCAGAGAGGATACCCGGACCGGGTAACAATCCTTGGGATTCTTCCCTTGTAGTCCTATTCTGTAGAGACAAGCGGGGAATGTCGCTTAACTTGGTCTACTCACGACTCCAGGCTCTGGACTCCAGCCTTTCTCGTACACCAAGATCATATACAAAAAAGAGAGCTTATCTTTCTCAGCAAGGACGGCTGTTGTAGGGGAAAGCATATTTACTCTGCACAAAGAACAGCCAATCAAGAATCCAATTGCTTACCTAGAAAGAAGAAAAAAAAAGATTTAATTTAAATGAAGTTTTTATGGGACAAGCCACCTACGCATTCAACTTTTTTTTATTCAAATCATGTCAGTCAGTCAGTCACCTTGTGTATGTGCGATACCGCAGAGTTGAAAATGGAATTGCAAGAGCCAAGAGGACCCAACCCACATTATGCATCGCACAGTCCATTGATCCGTCAACTTTTCTTTATCTTCCTTGAGACTTTTAAGTCTCAAGTGTAGAGAAACACCCACATGATCTCGTAAAATCCCATACCACCGCATTTATGTTTATTTAAAGATCCAATATATAATAATTGTACACGGTGATATTAGCCAGCTCTCCAACCCCTGCTGAGCTATTTCCCTACTGAATAACTTTTTTTCCTCTTAATAAGCTACTTTCTTCATATATGGAGCCTGGACTACTGGGCAATGGACCAAACTCATTAGGAGAGCGATATGGGTCCTACTAGCAATCCCTTCTGCCAGATATGGTGGTTAGCGAATGGAAATATGAGGGGAGCCATGGAGTCCATATTTCAATTCGGCTTGGCCAGCAGAAGATATATTTTCTTGAGACAGAATCCATTTAAGTATGGATTTTTGTGAGAAGCCAGCTGCGTCCAATTTGCATGCTATTCATGCCCCATTCGCCAAAAGCAAACTGGATCTGCAAGATCCAACCGAGCCCCTCTGTCTCGCCTTCAAAGAATGACCATCTCCCAAGATATTCAAATACATGGAACAGGCAATGCATATCAACCAGAGCACCACCACTCACCTACTATGCTCCACGCATTTACTACCAAAACGTGAGGGACATCAACTACACCGTCTTTATAAATTGCTCAAAACTACTCTCCATTTTTTATTCCCAGCAAAACAAATGAACCTCAACTTTGAAAACAACAACTCTGTCTGACTACCAAATGAGCAGACAGGGGAAGCATTAGTTGTAGATTTAGCTATAACACCACCACCACCAACCCATCTTCAGATTTAGACCAGATGGCAATCGATTCCTTGGAACAATCCATAGAATGATGAACCCGTAGTGCTCCTCCCAATAATAATATCCCAGCTCCAAGAAGATCTCTTACATGCTCCCTTCTCAATCCCTTCTTCCCATCCCAGAAGAAGTGATGGAAATGCTGGGAGAGACAAGTCAAAGTGTCACCTCCAAAGATGCTCCGAGAGGTAGGTGAGAAATGGGAAGGAATAAAATTTAATTCGCCTAGTAAATATTAGCATAAATGGAAATAGAAACAATTGCGGTGGCAGGGAGACGCACCCATCTGGGCTCAGTCCATTTCACCGACAAGAACAACCACACAGCCACTAGCCATAGATATAAATATAATATATACAGGACGATAACATATTTTCCAATTGTGAATTATTTTGCAAATGGGATCCACAACTGCACATTCATCTTGGGCAACGAGCCCTTGGCCATTCCACTTATTTCATCCCATCTCTCTTTCAAACATATTCTACTATACACAAATCCCATGCTCATTCCTCCACATAATATTTCTTCCTTTTACCCACCCTCCACACACAACGTCAACAGCATTAAAAAATTATTCGCGCTTATCTAGCGCGCTCCCTAGAGGGCGCGTGAACCTTAGCACTTTCTAAACGCCTTGCTCCGGTCCAGTTGAACTCAATTTGTGAATAGCCCTCCTCCAGGTGCATACCAAGTCTACGAATGTGACCTTAGGGCCGCTGGGTTTTCTAATCATCGGCCTGACTGACAGTGACCTGACGCGATCCCCAGATAGCGCGCGGAGCTACGCGCTTTATAAACGTCTCGCAAAGACAACTTTAGTCAGTCCTCCCAGAGAGTCCACGGTCCAGTTGAACTAAATATATGAATGACCCCAATTCCTCTGAGTGCATTGAAGTCGTCTATGAATGTGGCCTTAAAGCCGCTGGAGTTTCTAATATCAGCCTGACTGCTCTCTGCAATTTGTTAGACCATTTTGGTTTTGAGCAGAAAAGGCAATTTAGCCATGACTTACAAGACGATTCCTTTCACAGACGCTACATCAGCCGTTTCATCTCCTCTTCCCTTCATAATATTCTCCTCTCTCGAGCCCATTCCAATTTGTTGACTAACATAAATCTTCACGGAAAATAACGTAATTTCATGAATTACGTCATTTTAATTTACTTGAGCAGCCACAAGAAAATAAGCCAGGGGGAGGGATTGAACTGTATTATCATAATAATACTCTCTCTCCTAAGTCTCTCCAGTATATTGCCAATCTCACTACAAAGTGAAAACATATATACACCTCGGGCCTCGGATTAACCCACCCCAACTGCAACACCTCCCGGCCTTCTAGAACGGAATGAGAAGAGAGACGGGTTTTGAATAACTTGCATCCGAATTCGGAGATAAATCCGCGGAGGAGACTGAAGACGGAGAGAGATTTGTATTTCGGAGAGAATCTGGAGAAACAATACATCTCCCCCCTCCCCGGCATTAAATATTCACAGACTTGTCTAATGAATAATGACATCCCCTGGATTACCTGTCCCCCGTCTTTTCAGACCTCTTCATTTATTCATTTATGTCTGCCCTACCTTCCTCACCTCGGCCAACTCTTCTAATCTCCACTACTAACCTAAGGACTCAGTCACGAGGATTAACTTTACTAACCACTTATTACTCTTCTCCGGCTACTATATACACATCAATCATAGGACGACGACAGCCGGATAGGCCTTTTCGAGAAGCTCTCTTCCTATCTATCTAGGCCACTACTCCTTTACTCCAACCCAAGGTAGAGAAGTAGAGAGACGGTATGGAGAGTCAACCAACTAAATCAATAACTAATTACATATCCCATGAATCCCACACAAATACGGCCCATGCAATTACTCAAACAAGCTTGGCAAAATCCCTCATAACTATAAACTCGTGGAGCCAATCAACATTTTTATTTACCCATTGCTCATCATACATCATCAAACTGTATTTTACTCAATAGCTCCAATTACAGTATACATGGACCTCAATAGTTACCGACCGTAAACATGGAGACACTCTCTCACGAAGTCGATACATTTAGGTACATGACTATCCTTATCAATTTACCAGCCTTTACTCCACTGCCAAAAGCCATGTCAAAAATCTGGGCTTGTCTCTCTAATGTGTTTAAATCCCTCCGACACACTATCTATCTAGTTCCTTTCGACATGAATCCGATTAAAAATAATCCCATTGGTTATTAAGTTATCAAAGGAATGAATACTTAGACAAGTCATGCATGACAAGCCTATCCGAGACTCTATCTCTTACGTCCTACAATAGGCTACAATACGAGTTCACGCATGGAGCTTAATCATATTGCGAAAATCCCTCAAATACTGCCATGACACAACCGTATCAAATATCCATAAACGCAAACTTGGTTCTACTCTAACAAGATCACACTTTTTTATACTTTTAATCCCTCAGTCCCACATTAACCTCATTAGCTTAAGCTTACACTCAACAAAACAAAAGATAAACACGCTAGCAACAACAAAAAATACAGCCTAGCCTCCTTAGCCTTCCCACCGCTACAGCCCCAGCCAAGTGCCCACAGCCCGAGGCCCATAGAACAAATAAACTTTCCCCAACTTCATGTAATTACATGTACGTAGCTCGAGCAAGGCAAGGGCTCATTCACAAACTTCCAGCTTTCTAACAACAATCTCACACGTGGTCCCTACACGTCCATATCAAAAACCACACAGTTGATGGTCAATCCCCCTCTCGTTTCCTTGGAAGGAGAAAAAAAAGTAGTAGTTGTAGTTGGGGCGGAGGGGGATATTGTTCAAAGGAGAAGAAAGAGGTAAAAGGTTTGAGGAAGGGAAAGTTTGAGGTAAAAAATATCAGTTCTTATTATTAAGTCATTATGTTATCTCCTGTGTCAAAGCTGTGCATCAGACGGTGATGGAGGTTATTAGATTTTGTGTGCACCGAGCAGTAGAAGTTAGTAGTAGCCTCGTCTTTTTTTCTTCTTCTTACTATACATAGACATTATACATATAGATATAATATTTGACATGGACAGACAGACACGTGACAGAAGGTTGGCTTGACAAGTATTTCAGACCTATGGAACACACTAGACACTAGACCAGAGGAGATGAAATAATCTCAGAAAAATAGACGCAACCAAGACACACCAGATGCGAATCTTGTCCTTACAAAAACTAGCCCCCCCCCCTCCAACTCCTTTATTACAACTTGGATAAGAAGAATAAGAAAAAAGGGCTCTCTCTCTCCTTCCTCTACTCACACTTTCCCTTGGACTCTGAATATCCTTCCGACTTCTTGATAGGGTAGCCTTTATAGCTTCTATTTATAGTTGACCAACTCATAATACCCTTTACATTATTTTTCTACCTTGAAAAGATTTTTGTCTCTCATTTACTGATTATTTTTCTCTTTCTCTCTCTTGTTGTTTTGACCCGTCAAATAATTCCCATCTCTCAAATTATTCCATCATTCCTCACTTTATTTTTTTAGCACTCTTGGAAAGGTCTTATATACAATTTTATATTATCACCTAGTCATGCTCTCTCTCCTCTGATATTGTTATTATAGCCTTTCTCCTTTGTGGGGAGAAAGGAGTCTAGACGTTACTTTAGTTTACATAGAAAACTGCTACACATTTCAAGACGGCTCAAAGAACATGGCTTATATAATATCTGGGTCTTTTATCGATCCCTCTCTCTCAGTCAGCTCACTTTGACAATCTATTAAATATTTATTTCTATCATGTATTTCCACATTCATGTCTCTACTTCTGTCTACCTTCTCAAAATAGTATATATAGTCATAGTCTACCCGAGACTGGCTCTCAGAATCCCTCCCCTGCCCTTTTTCTGACAACTTTTATCTATAGGATTTTATTAATTTTAAGAAAAATCCAACTCCATATTTAAAGCTAGAGAGCATTCAAACAACCCTGACTTTCCATCCAACTCTCTCATCTCTTCTGTCAATCAGAATCTCTCGTAATTAATTGGGATTTCAGAGAGAAAACACGACATCTCTTAAGTCTCCATGTTGACAAAATAAAACTTGATGATGAGCATCCAGTCTCAAGCTTTTCTCTCTCTCTTTCTCAACTTGCCAAGCATTATCATTCACTCGACTCAAAGCTTATTGAATCGACTCATTGTCTATCCTCCAACCTCGGGCTGGAGTACTAGATTTTAAGTCCTTTTTGATAAAAAAAAAACATACATCTTGCAAGGAATAGCAAACTGCAAAGTATATGCTTAAGTAGCTACTAGCTCAAGAGGACTAATTCAATTTCTACTTAATCTCATTAGCTGCTACTTTTATATTTACCTGCTTCAAATTATACACTTGCCCCTTGAGCACAAACAAAATTAAGAATAAAACAAAACTGATAATGACATGGAAATTTATAGTTAAGCCTATTTGTTAGAAAAATTTCTTTCTATTCATCAGAGTCAGTTCCTTCTGAAAAAAAGCAATGCTCCATATACATCAGGCTTTTTTTTAAAGTATCAATAAAGCTCTCCGAAATTTCCAAGTCTCTCCTTATAAAATATATATTCTATTGTTCTTCCTTTTTTCTTTCATCCTCGAATGGCTGAAACCTCTTATGTTTATCAATTGATAATAGCAGAGCAAATTCAGTCTTCACCTGCTACCCTTCCTCCTAATTATTCACAAGCCAACGAGTCTAATTAATAGTCAAAACATGGAAAGTCACAAAATAAATAAAATAGCCTCCTTTTTATTTTTTTTATAGATCCGTCTAGTCAACATGCAACCTCTATTATAATTCCCATTACTCTCCTCTTATCTTCAGAATAGTTCAGACTTCAGAGGGTATATTTACATGATTTTTTGTTTCCAAATAAAAAAAACTACTGCAAAATTAATTTCACTCTGACTCTGAGAGTCATACGACTGACGCATAAGATATCCAGAACAAAAGGAGCAAATATAAAAGTGTCTACAAAAACACTTGTCCTGCCAAAAGTCAAGTGAGTTATCTCAAAGTCCTTTACGCATTTCCCTTCACACACTCGCTCTTTTTTTACGGGACGGAGAGAGGCACACCCGGCTGGTTGCCCGGTTGGTAGCCAAAGCCAACCAAGTTCACTAGTCCCACTGCCAAAAGTAATTTAATTCATTCTCGACGAGTTCTTGAGCCTTTAGGTCTTCTCCCACCAAAGTCACTAGCCTCTCCCTCTCTCCCTCAATAGCTTTAAGTGAATCTCATACAAGTCAAGGATGTAATTTAAGAGGACGCAGAAAAATAACAAAATATATCTCACTTACATCACCTACATCACATCCTTCACGCATCCAATTAAATCCTTCGTGTAAATAAATAAATAAATCCTCGCACAACAGTCAACAGGAGAAGTCGACTACCGTTAACCCACAGACCGTTCATCCCATTAAGCTCCATTCAGCTACATATCATGTCTTTCCAATAATTATAAACTCCTCTATTCTCTATCCAATCCTCCGTTAATGGATGACAATGACACACACTGAGACCAAATCAGATTAGTGGATTCAGAATACTAAAAACTCTAAATAAAACTCTGCAGACAAACAACTCAGGAACTCAGGACGATTCCTTCCAAATTATTGGATGGCAATGCCGCAATGGACTAATTACATTAAATAGAAAAGGATGTCTAGTGAATAATTAGCAGATGATACAAACCACCACCTCCTCCTCTAAACAATCCCCTCAACTCCGTCCAACAACCCACATATGCAATAAAAGGCAATACTAATAAATGTTCTAGTAATGATGAAACGCTTTCAGATTTCATTTCACATCTTCATGAGACATGTGTGCAGAGATTATATCCAATCCATCCATTTAAATATTATAAATCTTATCATTACCCTAATCCCCAAACCAAATACAACTCCAATAAAGATTACGACCAAGACGGAGAGCTCCAAGAGTTTTTAGCACATTTTAAACTTGATTCCAAAGCGTCAAGATAATCTTGAGAGATAAGCCAAGCTGAAATAGGATGACATTTCCTGGTTTCCCTGCTCCACATACTCCCTAGAGAAACTGAATGGAATATCCTCCCCACCTTCCCTTTGTGTCACCTTCACAACTCGGATCCATCTTCTTGACTATTCTTGAGCGAGAGATTATTAGAAAAAGCCTTTGAGAGAGAGAGAGAGGAATGCAGATATAATATGGGCCATCAACCATCAAGCCGCATCTCTCATCCCACAAGAGACGGATTGACTTTATATACTCGCATAAACTCTAGAGCAGCGAATCTTAATCTTTCTCCCCCTGTCTCTCTCTTTCATATCAAATCCCACATATGACACGGGATGAGACGAATCTCTCAACCCACCACCACTAATACTCCAAAACCTCATCCCGATCTTAAATACATTCATACTAGACCATTAAAGACTCATGTTCTTGAGGAGAGAGACAAGTAGATTTTATGAGCCCTCTTTACGTCCCATTTAATTTACACTAACATACACACACACCGGCTGTTTACAATCTCATTCCTAATATCATTTCACACCTATTAACATCATTTCACTTTAACCCTAATGGCAAACTAATCATTCCCTTACCTTCTCTCTCTCAGTATACATCACATTTAATCCCTTCCCTTTCATACACTTCTCTCTTACCAGTCTTACCTAGTAGGTGACTGTGATCATCCCTAATCTTGAATTATGTCCCTTCTTCCACGCTACATTAGGCACAGCTAAATATTTATAACTCTATATCCCATACCCAACGTGCATAGAAAATATATCCAACTCAACTACATTCCCTTAGTCTACATAGACTCATAGACATATACATACATTCACTTAAGATCATAATCCTTTGTGGTCAACTGTTCCACTTTTCCCGACTCTTATTTCCAAAGCCCTTCTCTCTAGCTCCTCGCTCTTCTGGGTAGATGGATGGCTCCATTAACCACACAGAATGAGGTAGTAGTGGAATTAGTAGTAGCATAAAGTCAAATAAGGTAAACTCAATTCCGTTTTTTGCACACAAAGCTACACAGAGCTGTTTAATGATTCCTTTCCTAGTATGTTTTTAATAATCTAGATTTCCTTAATTCAACGCCCACACCGTGTCCTCTCTGGTTTCTCTTTTAGATTGAATTTCCTCCCACATTTCATTGAGTTGGAATCCTAGCTTTTCATACTCGAATCGTACAATCGTTCCGCATCAACATTCAACAACACTTGTAGTGCAGAGTGCAAGAAGAATCAACACTGCCAGATTGTCACTCTTGTCTCTACTAAAAGGCGAGCATGCAAAATAGCTTGAGGTCGTATATGATTCTTCTCGCTCGTTTCTTATTTTAGATAAAAATCTCAGACTCTTCAAGCCCATGGAGTTCATTGAGGAAAGCCGGTAGCTGAGAGTGGCTCGTGAGACCTGTTTCACTCAAATATGTGGAGGAAGATCCATAGACTTAAAATTCTTGTTGGTCATAGATAAAACAAAGTGACTAGTATGCCTGAAGAGTGCCTAGCTAATACCGTCCGACAAATACTTTCCAAGAAAGAGTGAAGAGACCGGAGAGAAGGAAAACAGTGAAAACACTTGAAAAGAGTGAAATTGGGATTTACTTTGTCTTTGTCTCCTCAAGTTTGTCTTGTACTTGAGAGGCTCTGAATTCTATTTGCCCTGTCACCCCTTCCTCCCATGTCCGTAATGTGTCAAGGGAGACAAAGGATTATACGAATACGAGAGAGACCCCTGACGCTTCCCTTTCTTCCACATCAAAACCAATAAACTCTTCTCGTCGTCGATTCCGAATTTTCAAAAAACTTTGACTTATGTCCCTCAAACATATCCCGAGTGCCCCAAACTACTGTTTACATTACACGCAATTCGATTTGTCCTGCTCCCCTGCTTTCACTTTCCCTCACAACAACCAGTCCGCTATTACACCATACTCCATAGACATACAAACCAAAAAAAACTACAAGCACATCTCCATATTGTGCAAAAATTCCAGGCACGAATCCCCTACTACTACACAAGGCTCTTACTACGACACACGGAATACATCCAACCACTCAGATCTTTTAATGTCATGTTCCCTCTCCTTTTCCCGACTTTCACTTAGGGAAAAAAACTAAATTCCTCTGACATATAACTTTCCTCGACCTTTTTACAAACTCACTCTTCCATCTCTCCTATGGCATGGCATTCGGTAAAAAAAATATATTATTCCGCCTCGGAATCAGACACAATCCCAAGCTCGCTTGGAAGAGAAATTGGGAAACAGCTGCTGGGTGAAGGGAAGCTTTGACACATGTCACACTGGAACTAGAGAGAACAGTTTAGTACTTCTTCTATGTAGGTACGGAGGAAGGTAAATAGTAAATACACACCATCAACTATCTTTCCTCATCATGGCTAAAACTAAAAATACAGTGTGAACTCTGAACTACTGGCAGAGCGAGAGATGAGAGAGAGAGAGAGAGGTGATTCGTCTGGGATTGGGATAACAGGGTTAAGTTGAAACTACAACAGGGAACTTGTGCCAAATGTCACAGGAGATAAAAAGACGCGTGTCAATTGTTCCACCACAACATCAAAGTGCTATTAACTCAATTCATACTCTATTAATGTAAGTTTTAAATAGATTCCGCCCTCCAAACCCTTCCACAGACAGTACATAGATCAACTAGTAGTGCGTAATGCGTTTTCCCTCTCTATATACGACAGATGAGTTTGAAAAGCAGTGGCACTCTGTGAGAGTTAAGAGACAAGCTTTTCTACAAGAGAGGCGTGTAGTAAATGAGTGACTAGTGCGAGTCTCCGTGAGTACATTCTTCACGGCTTCCTTGAAACTAATGGTGTTTGGGCTGGCAGAGATGCATGAATAGTGAGAGTCCATCGTCTTTCTCTCTCTCTTTCCAGCCTCGACCCACTACACTCCTCGTGTGGATAAAATTCAGAGAGTGCCCACCAAAACTGGAGCAAAAAGAATTAACAAGTGATATATTTCAATAAGGGTAATAAAGCGGGGAGTGGGCTAGTCCGAATTCTAAAGGCAAAACTAACGCCCGGCATAAGATTTATATCCGATTTCGGTGAAATGTTTCACGACTTCTTCCTCCACACAGAGAGAGAGGAGGGCTTTAGTCCATGCCTCCCTTGGCCTATATCTAACCCGGGTATATAAATCTCCTACTATATCTCTATCTATTAGCTCAAGAGAAAGAGAGAGGAACATTCATCGATATGGCTCCCTCCATTTCTCCAGAGAAAGGCTCAAGGAGGCTTAAAGGAGGAGTAATACCACTGGCACAAAAATCCGTTTAAAGTTAAACTCATTCATGAGACTTGTGAAAACTGCAGGGCAACATGGAACTTTTTATGCAGCCCTCAGAAACAAGTCTGAATGCATGAGACTCTCAGTCAATTTCAAATCCACTGAACCGAGCCACCCAGGCTAGTTCCAATATCGACAACCTCCTCCAAAAGCTCCTCTACCAAAAGGATCACAGCCAGAGAAAGAAGAGTTACACAGTTTTTTTATAGCTGAAAAAAATGTAATCCCTGTATACATATATATTTATATATATATAAGTAGGAACTACAGGAATAGAAATTACTTCATCGGAACTGGAACAGCAATCACAAATCTTTGAGAGACTTCGGAGGCTCAAAAACCTATACTCACTGACTCAGGGGGGGCAAGTCATCTCTAACTTTGAAGGGCACTGAATTACATTCCATGACTTAAACTTATGCTCCTCTCTCTAACCTCCCTCGCTGATTTGACTACAAGGAACTACACTCCCTTCCTATCGGCCATGGCCTTCATCGGCTTCATCACCAACTTCCCAAATTGATTGAGCAAAATGGGATCAGTTATGTGTAGGGACCCCCACTGCCAACTGGTATTGATAGCAAGACACTGGGAATGAAATCCAATCCAATCCAATCCCCTACACAGTCTACAGCCGGCGTTCTAATCAGTAAATCCAGATTAACTCATTATGTACCGAGTATGAACTCTCGTTAAATTTTAGTGTGAATTAGTTCTAACTTGAATAGATTTCTTTGTTAGTTTACATAATAGCTATAGGCTAACTGGAGCGGAATCGGATGGAGCCATGGCCAGAGCGTGAAGCCTCATACACAGCCCCATGAGGAAATCAATATTCAAGAATAGGATGAGGATGGGATGGAGAACGAATCTCGTAAAATGAGACGTCGGAGAGAGATGAGCTAATGAACTTGTTTTGGCGAGATGACAATCTCATCAAGTCCAAAAGACGTGGAGAAAGGCAAAGGGATGAGTAGATATGGCCATTAGGCTGGAATGATGGAGAGGAACCCAAACTATTCTCCACTCATCCAGGATTTGTATAGAAAGCCCATCGGGCTCTCTCTCTCTCAATTCTTGGGATAGCAATTTCATTTTAAAGTCAACCTTATGCTAGCCCAACATTTCCGACTTGACTTGAGAGTTTGAGAGCATGATTCCGCGTGTCAATCTCGATTGGAAATGAAAACACACTCCTCTCTCTCTCTACTTGCATCTCAAATCCCACAATACCTCCTCAGCCTGTCTAAGTCTAATCAAAGAAATGGATATTGAAACCCTAAATCCGATACTCCCAGACTTGTGTGTGCCTCTGTGTGCATTACACCAAGAAGACCAAGCCAAGCTGTACAACACGGCTCTCTTGTGGTGATTCCTCACTTCCCAAATCCCTCGATTACTAATTCAAAATCCACGAGTCCAAACTCTTCTCTCCAGCCTGGGAGAAAGCACGGCGGTGGTGGTGGAGGTGGTTTGTGGCAAAGTGCAAAATATCATGGAATCTCCAACTCCTGGAGCCACGATACTCATAATAATCAAACATTATAGTCCAATTCCGGTAAACTCAACTCGGGCCTATACAAAGTCACATCATCCTTTATTACACCCTGGCAGAGGACGTATCTCTCTCCATCCATGATAAGAGGTCTCACTGTACTTCTCTATATCAAACATCTTTGCCTCTGTTGCATTCATCCTCCAGAGCCAAAGTGAATCCAGAATTTGTTGATCTTTCCGATCGATTCATATCCTCAACTAACACGGCTCATAGTCCTCTTATTATTATATACACCACCACCACTCAAAGATCCATGGAGCTCAACACTCAACCCTTGACTGATTCATCCTTTCTTTCTCATCATAATTGGTACGGGTAGATTGATCCGAACCAGAGGCAACCACATCTAACATCAGTTGGCCAGCTTCTGTCAGACGGCCTCTGGCATATTTAATTCAGAGCCAGACTCTTCCAAATTAACGAGACTCGCATGGATTTTACATGCCCTCGAGTGATGCAAGACTCAATAAAAGCATTTTCTACCCTCATAATATGACCATGACCATATACCGCATCCACGACTACACGAGAGCCTATCTATGACAGCCTGCATCTCTCCACTCAATCTGAGAGTTCCTGGAACTTTTTTCTCTCCACCTAAATGGAGCAAAGATTAAAATCTTCCCTAACGATCTGTGTTCACTACATTAACCTCCGGTTTAGCCGGACTAGAAGTAGAAATAGAGCTGCGTGTGTCCTAAAAATGTACTGGGTCATCATCATCATCATCACACATTAGTTTACGGGTTTCCGAGCATGAACATTCTGGACATATCGACCCACCATTGGCTACATATCTAATGCTCAGTCTGTCGGTCTACTACTACCGCACACACATAAAACTCGTCCAACTTTTTTGCACGCTTAAGCATAAGCTTATATAATCCGAGTTGAACCTTTTGAATCTTAAGTCTCACAAGTAAGTATCATTGTAGTAGCAATACTAGTAGTACAAACTGTAAGAGAACGGAAATCTAAAACTCCCTTTGTAAATATCCCATTGACTCTGTATACACCACATGGTAAATGAAATGAAAAAAAAACGCTTGAGAGGTAGAAGAGAGAAGCCTTTTGCTCATTGACTCAAATCATGACTTTCTGAGATGATGGAGGAAAAGGTATAAAACCGTGGCTTGATCTGACTCGGTGGATTTACAATTTACAACCAAATAGAATTTCATGCTTCCTCCGCATACATCAGAGAGAAATATTTATATTATACACATGACGACGGGTTGAACCATATTGAGCCCAAGACAATAAGTTTATGACCGTGATGATCAAATGATGATGGTATAGGCTGAAATCTCTTGAAAGCTTTTTTGACTCAGGGATGAATTGCATAAGGAATGATCCGAGAGAAGATGAGAAGATCTAACCAAGACCAACTCATGATACACTTTTCTGTACCAACAAATAAATAGTCAAACAGAAAACAGTTTAAGGAGGATGAGTCGTGAATCTGTGAAATGAGGAGCAGAAGTCGTGAGGGGATGAGGTTGCAAAACGAGTATCATTTCGAAACCTCAGCAATACCGGCTTGGATTCTTAGTCATCTCCTCATCCATGTCCTCAGCATAAACATCAAAAAGAGTCACAGAATATCAGGTGCACCGTTCTCACTCCTCTCTCTCTCTCTCCATGCAAAATGATAGTCATGAGAACTAAAGGTGTTTCTAGTTCTAGTATTATTATTTTTCTATAGCAGAGGCTATGAAAAACCAGATGCACTTATTACTACAAAACTACACCTACTAGGGACTAGTCCCTACTACTCCTTTCCGCTACCTGGGAACATTATAATTCTAAAATTTCCAAGTGTCTCTCCTCAGTTATTCAGTTATGACTTCCTCTGGCTGGGAGTGTTCTCATTGTTCTGAGGATCCCATTTCGTAAGAGTCCCACGTCTCCTACACGCATCATTCACTCACTCAACATGCATACTGCATAATGCATCCATTTGGATTTCTAATACCAGGCAACACCAACACCACACACAACAAGGCAACTATATACTCTCGGGCTACCTTCTTAGCTACTTACTTACTTTGTCAGCGTTGTGAGAGGAAAAACCTGTACTTGTTTTAGATTTTTCATTTCAAGAGGGAGCAAAAAAATCCAGTTGGCTGTTGGAAGGAAGCGTTTCGTGAGCCAGAGGAACCAGATTTCGGTCATTCTAATCCATAATCATCATCTTCACCGTTTTTCCAACGCATGTGAGCAACCCCGTCCAAAACTAACGACTTAAACCTACTGATCAACTTTACTACTTTGAATAGAAAAACATGTTCTCTCCTCTCCATAACTCATGCTTTAACTTACTTGATGATGATAAAGGCTTCGTCTCTACCACCACTACACAGAAGTTAGAAAGAAGTTTAGGGACCAGAAGCGATGGATGAACTATAGTAGAGGGATGCCAAGTCGAGACGAGGTTCTTATGCATAATCTCTTATTTCATTACAAACTCTAAAGAGTCCTCTGAATTTAATCTTAAGCTTTGACACAGGTTGACATTCTCCCTCACTCGTCTCTCTCTCTCTATCCTTTAGTCCCTATAAGCTACTTAAAACCAGGAGACCCCTGAACATATATCTTAATCTAGATGTAGAACCATCTAATCCATGATAGGGCTTTCAAGATTCAATAAAAATGTAACTTGGGCTAAGAGTAAGGTAAGCATTAGTATCATGATCATGACCAGCAAGGAGAAGGAGTGAGTCATTGAGCTAAGGAAATTAAATATCGCTTGTCAAAACATCAACAGGTTAGAGGTGGATTTGAAACTGTGACCAACCGCTGTTTTCTGCTACCAGAGCTTTAAAAGATAAATGCCCCTGAGCCTTGGAGATTAAATAGAAGGAATATATAAAAATATAAAATGAAAGGCAAAGGATTGAGAATTGGAAATGAGAGAGAGAGTTTAAGTCCATCATCCCGTTGTTTCGAATGGGATTCGGAGGATTTGAATAATTTTAAATGTTAAGAAGGAGAAAAGGAGGTTGAATGAAATGTTTTGAGAATAAAAATAAAGAGTGCCGTTAAATTTAACGCCCCCCAAAGCCCATTGTATTCTCCATGTCTGATGTGATGTAAACTATTTGTGTTATTGTATTTAGCATTTAGAGCTAAGGAATTCCTTTGCCAAAGAGCCAACAATTTTCTCCAGAATTCCGCACATCCCCAAGTTTCTGGCAAGACCAAGTGGATGATGGAGAGAGACTGGGAGTCCACTGTGGGGAATTCGGTTGTTCAGTCGGATCCCGGGGTTTAACCGACAACTTCCTCCCAAAAAGTTGACTAAGTCTGGGACCTTACAACCAAACCACCTACCCGTCCAGATAACTAAATGGAAGTACACTTTTTAACTTTGAACCCCTCCAACCAACTTACTACCTCTCCTCCAGTCGCAAATGAAATGAACCTAAACTCCATAGCATCATTAGATCTTTGCAGAGACTCTTTTACTATATCTATACATGAGTGCTGGCTATGAAAGACCTTGCTCACAAAAGTTGGTCCCGAGAAACTCTTGTTCAAGAGTTCATCTTGGCTGTAACTTGATACTTGAAGACAGAGTCTCTTATCTCCATGTATACCAACTATCCCGGCATGTATTTTCCCCCAAGTCAACTTGTGAGATCAAAAGAATCTCGAGTAAAATTCTGGAGAAAAAGTGGAGCATTCTCGCGAATATATTTGATAAAAAAAAGTAAAAAGTTACGCTCATCTTTCCAGCCACGACTAACCTGATAAAGTGCACGTCGAAATCAAAAAGAGGATGAATATCCAGCTAGACATATCCACCACGACTCGAACACGTTTCTCCATTGCAGCCAAAGTCAGGCTAGAGTCCCGACGATACGACCAGGAATTCATCCGAGTTATGTCCTTGTTGAAAACAATCCAAATTCTTCAAATGAAGCATTCAAGATCCGAAATCACTTCTTTTCACTCCAGCCGTCTGAGAACAAGTTCCTGGAGGTTCCCTAATTGCCTAATTCCATTTACCTCCGATTCACAAACAACAACAATCTTTCCTTAATTCTCTCTCTCTAAGTAACTGACTGCACAATAATTAAGTTAACAATGCGCCGAGCACAACGATCCGATCAGAGGGAGCCATGATGCTGATAATTAGATAAAAGTCGGATGGAAAACACAAGTTGTGGAAAACTGAAAAAAAGTACACACTTCCCCAACTAATTGCCACTCACAGTCTTGGGTGAATGAGGAGTAACTCTTGGAACTGGAAGAGCACTTAGATTTTAATGAAATCCGGCTAATTGCACCGAGTAATTGAACAACATCCCCGGCAGCTACCTTCCCAAACTACCAACGACAGCTCCACACTGATGTTCTGAAATCTGAACCCTGTCACCTCAATTCCTCACCGAGCGTTTCCATTGAATTATTTTCTGATCCAAAAATGTCAAAGTCAGGACACCGGAGTAGTAAGTAGTAAAGCTGGTGATGCTGGTGATTTGGACGATCCTGTCCGGCTATCTCTGTACACAAAAGTTGAAAACAGTATTTAATTAGCATTGATCACACTCCATTAACTAATGCTTGGGGATGATGGTGACCGATTCCAGGAGGGACTGAGCTCAACTACAAACTACCAAGAAATACTAATAGAGAATATCAAGGGAGAGTAGGACGAGTTGTAAACAAACAGTTTGTGACACAGCCGCTCCGTCTACTTCAAAGTGGAACAATTTGTCAAGAACTCTGGCCATATCTGCAAATCTCCTCTTTCTTCTTCTAGACTGTCTTCTTGATTATTTAAAACCCGAATTTCCCTTTCAGAAACTGAAACCTACTTAATCAAGGTCCAAACGGACTTTGGAAAGTGGGAATCTATAAAATCTGAGAGAAATCCTACAATTTGATGCCAGGGGTGGAAAAGAGTGTTAAATTTTGAAAAACTTACAAAATGGGGAAGATGAATTGGTTGAGGAGGAAAGGAGGCTTCCTACTTAGCGAAAATCCAGGAGAGAACTGAGGCCGCGTGGCTTTTGTCTTTTCACCTATTTTTCCACTTCCCTCAGCACATTTCAAATCCCAATGCTAACTGGTGGACAAGAGTTGGCTATTGCGAGAATCTTTGAGTTGCACACACAAAGGAACCCAACACATTTCCACCAATTCCACCTCTAAAACCACACTTTTCAACAGTTTATTATAATCCCAAAAAGATCCCAAAAAGATAGGCTTGAAATGTTTGAAATGGAGATGTAAATTTTATATTTTAGTATCGTAGACAGTGTTTTGTAATAGTTGCTTTGTAAAAATCCACCACTGCACACTGCTCAAAAGAGAAGACGGTAAACGCGTCTTGTTTTGGGGAGAAGGAGGAACGTGAAGTTGACTGCTCAAGAGCTGAAGAGAGACTGAAGGGAATTGAATAGAGTTGGGGCAACCTCAGTCTATGGGGCATAGATGGCCAAACAGGTGGATGCATATGGCCTAGGCTTTTTCAACTCGGGCTTTTTATTCAGCATTTACAGATTCGAATGTTTTCATTTATGCCACTACTGCCATAAGGTTAATCTTTGTTGATTGTTTTATTGCAGTGGATGTTGAATAGAATTAAGCTGGAGGGTTGATTTTGCCACATTATGTTTAGTGTTATGCAGTTTTTTGGGAGAAGACTTGCCACTTTTTTTATGTCGATTTTTAGACTGGCTATGGCAGTGGTGGTATTTTTTAAAGAAATCTGAGCTGATTTCCAGTATCCTTAAACCTTATCACACTTGCCTTTATGTTTTTACAAAGAGATGGAATGGATGTACTATCAAGCATTGGAGATGGGATTCCGATTCGACTATGAATTTGGGGCTGTTCATAAACTACATACATTAATTAATAATTATATTGAATTTCAACATATTATTTCTTGTTCTGGAAAGATTCATAAAAAGCTTTGTAGCTATTGATATTGGCACTAAATGCCACTCATAAAAGTTTTTACCGCAGTGCTTTAATCTGAAAAAAAAGTTTAATAACGCAATTTACATTAAAGTTTACTTTTCGTTTCCTTTGCTACATTCACGATCCCCTCATAATATAATAAAGCATGGAATTTGTTTCTATGAGGGGATTTAGGTCCAAATTAAATAAAAATGTTTTCATGAATGTTACAATTGTTTACACACAGTGTGTAAAATGTATTTCAATCCTTCCATCCGAAAGACTCTTCTTTATTTAGCTGATCCTTTTCAATACAAAAAGACTTCCAACTCTAGCCTTATGGAGGGACAATGTATTCAAATTGAATGCAGGAATCTCTTTTATCTTTTAATGAAGCTTATGTGTATGGATACTACGGAAGTTCTTACATCAAAAGTCCGTCCCATAATAATATAAATTAAAATTCATTCCTCTACCCTAATCCAACTAATTCCAGAGACATATTCGTTTAAATCCGAGTCAGCAAAAGGTAGGGAAGTGAGGCTGTGCGGAAAAATAGCTTTACAATTTTGTGAATATTAAATTATTAATCCCCTGGAGATTTCTGGAGACGCATGTGACCCCTCCATATTAGGCTGGACTGGTGGCCTGTACATGGTCAATGATTATAGCCATTGTCATTTCCTAGGAAGTTGACATGAGTTGTTGTATTTTGTGCAAGTGGGGGATTGCCTTAAATAACATTAGAAAAGCCTAATAAAGAAACATCTCCCTTGTCACAACTTGTCTTTCTCCCAATTTTATAATACTCCGTGTGGGTAATTAGGCACTGGTGGTGGTGGCAAGCTGGTAAAACGATTCCCATCAGTGGTGGCTCTTTTGACCGACCCAAAGCTCTTTTAGAGAGGGGGACATTAAAGCTTAAATTATTTTATTGCTCTCTAATTGCTTTAATGTTCTTGTACAGGGATACACACGGGTTGTATAATACACGCATAATCCAGGAGTTATTGTTCTCCATAATAATATGGGGAGCCAAACAAGGCTCGGCCCTTCCTAAGGTGTAGCTATTGAATTAAGGAGCTGGTGTTGGTGGTGGTGGACAGTGTGTCAACTCTATAGGCTCACTTGACGATTCATGTCGTATTAGAATGCGCTTTTGAATCCCTCCCTGCCAATGTGGATAGAAACTAGAAAGCTTTTAATTTAAGCAAATGATTGTCGGACGAAAAAGGAAGTTTTAGGCTGATAGGGTAATTGAAAGAAAGAACGGCTACTTTTTGACTACCCCACTCATTCAATGAACCGAGACAAATGACCAAATTAAGTGTTTACAAATGTTGGGACAGTTCATTTTTTTGGGGAAAAAAGTGGACCGGACAAGCTTTTATTTGTGGACGGTGCAGAAATCATGGGGGAATTTTAACAGGAGGGGTCATTTTGGGTATCTCAAGTTGAATAAGAAAATAAATTAGTTGCAACTCTTAGGAAATTGGAAATTTTGAATGAGTACGGAATCTGTGAACCACCCCTTTTAGAAGCTGTTTTGTCGTTTGATAACTGAGAATGAGTCGGCGACGACAGAAATTAACGCGTGTGGGTCTCTGGAAATATGAGATTTTAAGGATTTCTGAAATAGGACGAAAAGTCTTGGAGCTCTTGTGCTTAAGTACACCAATGTTTTGTATAAATGAGATTTGTGGATGAGATAACATGTGGTCCACAAGGGTCTTAGAGGATAACATTCCTTGCTCCCCTTTGAAGGATTTGAAGGGCTCGGAGTTTCCCTTCTTAATTCTTAAGGATTTTTAAAGATTCCAAAAAAAACTTATCCTGCATCATCAAGGAAAAAGAAGGATTCTTATCCAATTATTAATATTCCTGGCGTATTGCCCACACACTATAGTACCACCACCGCCCTCCCGGCGTAATTTACAAGTTTATGCTAAATGCGAATATTATCGCATCTCTACCAAAGGGTTAGAGTAATGTCTTTGTGACCCTTGTCAATCGTTATGAAAGGAATGACATCATCATCCTTGGCCCTGGTGCTGGAGTTTCCATATCTCTAGTGTCTTGTAGTTTTATGAAACCTATTTTTCTTTTGTAGCAATAGAGCTTACTAAGCGAAATAGCAGTTGGTGTCGGAACGAGTTATTTCCTTATGATTATATAAATGGAGTTAATACCCGTTCAAAACGCATGTTAGGGTAGATTAGTCAGGTCACTCAGCTCACTTATATTTTCAATTGTCGATTTGAGTTTGGAATATTCAAACATGGTGGAGTGTAGCTATTGATACAAAATTAAAACTTTAAAAAATCCCTGAAGGTTTCACCCGAGTGTGTCCAACTTCAAACTTGGCCTCCGCTAAGAGATGCTAAATGAATATCTGAAAACAGATATCGAAAAAATGGACTTGTTTGAAAGTTATCGTCCGGACAGACGGACGGACACAGGAACATCCACATAAAGTAGCTGCGATAGTTAATAAAGAATTAAATCTATTGAGAACCTTTTGAAGGTAGATAAGCCTGTGTGTAGTATTTTATAGATTGTATTGTGTTTTTTGCTCGGACTTTTCTGTGTTTGGTTTGTGTTTTTTTCCTAGCCAGAGAGTTAACTAACCTCCTGCCATGTGGGGTGTTGCTGAAGAGTCTGTAGGTACTAGGACGGATTTGTTATAAAGCAATTGTCACATGTGTTCACCAGACGCTGATGTTTTTCTCATGTGTTTTCTTGAACTGGCTCGGAGAACATCTTGGCTCTTCTGGGTATCAATTTCAACCACTCTTGGCCAATTCGGGTACTTACTGGGGCTATTTTTTTTCTTACGCGCTAAAAGTGAGGTTTTATCCAGAGTTGCTTTGTTCCAGGGTGTTTGGCTAAATAGATTTAATGATGGTTGGATTTGGGTAGTATGTAGTATGTTCATTGGTCGTAGGTTGTATATATTGCTGTAATAAGATTTTAAACTTTTTTCTTCTTCATTTGTTTTTGTAATTTAAAATAACTAGTTAAATTCGCTTTGGAAGAGGCTATTTTCATAAATTTTCATGTTGGGTGGTTTCGAGAGAGATTCTCATTTCGGGATGTGCAAATTTTTTGTTGTACTTGTAGTTTCTGTTTTAAAGATTGATATTTTTAGGCTATTTCGTCCATGCAAAAGTACTTTCTGACACGAACTTAAATTGAACGTCTTGTACATTGTGATTTGTAAATGAATTACACCAGCTTTTAAATTGTAATTGGTCATTGAATTTATAATCCCTTGTAATCTAATTTGTCATCCATGAGAGGGTTTCATTAATCTCTGTTAACGTCACATATGTACTTTGCACATGTACATACATGTGTACATACTGACTCAAGACTCTTTACATATTGAAATTAGATAATTCTATTATAAATCCTTAATTTGAAAGGAAATCCTAGGCCAAGGTCAAGTAGCTATATAGAACCTTGACTAAAATCAAATCAAATATTGACTACCACCACCACCACCGTCTTGAAGATATTAAATCTTTCTTTCTCCAAAATTCCTTCCAGCTCTGGTCCATTCTCCTCGACCCCAGATCAATTTGAGCCTTGCGGTTAAAGTTGAGAGAAATGATTTGTTACGCTGTCTCCAAGAGTTGAAGCGTAATTTGGAAGCATGTAAACATATAATATTATCCATAGTAGATATGATGAGAGAATTTATTCCGTTGTTGATAAGGGCATATATCCCTAGTTGGCCACCCTGCGGGGTAACTCTGAATAGTTAAGTTAGTTAGTGTGTAGCCTCTGTAAGAGAGTCTGGGGCTAATCTTGTTATTATTATGTGAGGGAAAGAGGAGATGAGTTTGGCGGAACAAAGGGGAAAGTTTTGAGGGGAACTTCCCTCCTCTGGGCCAATTCTGGGCCTCAAAGGACCGTCCACAGACATTTCCGGACATGCCAAGGCCCTTGGACGAGAGAGGGGTGACCTCCATGGGCGAAGGGGCGAGTGCTGTGTGTTTGTAAGTGGAGGATGAAGAAAGGGGGTGGATGAGAGGGATAATCTCTGGGGGGAATTAGAATATGCAAAGATCTTGTTGTCTCTTCATATTTATATATTTCCAAAGCAACGTGTCCGAGGGGATTCCCGAAACAAAGGACAACTTTCTCAGCCACACACCGAGGGCTATCCTTTCATGGCCCCCTCCTTTCTTCACAGCCCCCCCTGAGCACAAATAAAGGCTTTTGGAAGGATAAGCTGGGGAAATTAGGAATTATTTTATCCACCGCTCTTTCCCTAGTTCTAATACCCGCGGAGGTGGGGAAAAATAGATGGAAATCCTAATGAGTTAACTTACATGTCATTGTAGTTTTGGAGTGGTGGTTGTTACTATATAGACTCCGAAAAATGGATGTGACATTGAACTTTGGAAGGACAAGGTATTTATTTCCTGCACTGATGCAGCCTTGCGAATGACATTGTGTTGTGAGTGTCAATATTTAAACAGGGAATTCCACATATGTGGCTTTAATGAATAATTTCACTCCCAAGGTCCCTTTACCTGGAGACATTGTCCATATCTGGAGTAATGGAAAAGAAAAAGGGAGTTGGAAGGGGCTCAAACGATGTGGGGAATAAGAACTCAAGTTTTGGTCTGGATTTAATAAATTACAATTTTATTGCGACCATTTCATCAATTATTAAGATGACATGGCCTAAGAGTCTAACCTCAAAAACTGGTCACATTCCACTGTATTGAGTTCCTAACTAAAGATCCTAATTCATAACGCGACGCTCCCTCTTCTCAAATTCTCATTTCTCTCCAATTTCAGAGAATTTATTTTTGAAAACCTATAAATAGACTCTTATGGTTGATGGTGGCAATCTAAGGACTCTTGGGTTTCCCTCATACGCTCCCACCATTCATCATTCTCTTGATTTAAAAACTTTCCCTTTTATTGGCCAGTCTGGTGAGAGGTGCATTTTTATCGCTTTTTCCGCTTACGTACACAGTTGGTAAACCTCACCTCCACTAGCAACTCGAATATTTTACAAAAACTTTCGTACACACGGAAAAATTGCGTTTCAATTACCTTTTTTGTGGGTAAGCAACGATAACTTCTTATCTAGTTTGTTTAACAAGGCGGGATTATATTTTTGTGCGGATTTTAACTGAAATTACAAGTGATTGTTATTTGTAAAATAAAATCGCAAAAATAATTGCTTCCGTAGGTCCGTCCGTATGATCCGACTTTCCAAAGTCCATTCCACCCTGGTTTTTGTTCTTATTGTTCAGCTACAGGAGGGTTATCTCTTGTTAGTCTGCATTGTTAGATATAGGAAGGTGATATGGGCTAGGAATCCTGACCCTCCAGTCCAGATCGGCTATGTTCAATGGGCTCAGTGGGAGAAGAGTGAAGGGAAAAAGCTGACTGGAGGGAGATAAAATGTAAACATGATGGGATTGATAAATATGCATTGGAATAAGACATAAGGGGACCTTCTTTGGGCAAATTGGTAGGATTGTCAAGATTTATGGGGAAGTGGTCTCTTGGAGATCCCCTTGCAGTAAGGAGAGAGACAGTCTCAATCTCCCAAACTGCATCTCTGCATGTCCAGCTCATTTCTCGATAGTCATGGAGAGCCATGAGGATAGACGGGGTCATTCCCCATGCTTGGGAACACTCTGGCGGGTCAGGTCTGATGAGAATAAACTTGGGCCGCATTACTTAACATTAGGGGGCTGAGATGGATGTATGGCCGTTCTGGGACTCCACAACTTCCCTCCAACGATATTGTTAAACCGAGAATCAATTTGTAAGAGATGAGCAGAATGGACCATGTCGGGGTGGTCAGCAGTAGGATTTGACCATGTTGGTGTTGGTGTGGGAGAGTAGGACTTATATATCCTTCCCTTACAAAGCTACTTTCCTCAAATAAGTTTTCCTTTACAATCCTACACTTTTTGTGCAGTTTTTTATACTTTTTTAGGATTTCAGAAAAGAGAGAGAGAGAGAGAGAATGCGAGAGAGAAAGCTAGAGAGAGAGGGATAAGTCGCGTTCAAAAGTTTGCTAAGTCCAAAAAAAAGTGCTGAGGAAAGTGCTCGTGTACTCTGAAAGGGCGAAAGGGTCAAAGAAGACTTTGAATTTCTAGGAATTTCCACATATTTCCACAAACTTCACCGTTACCATTTTTTAGGACAGGCTGACCAACCCTGTTTTGATTTGGGTTCGTCCACTCGGCTTGTTTATTGAGGGGCAGAGCTTATAGTTTTAGCCGGACTGGGCCGAAACAAGGACAACAAAGGTGCATGTCCAGGGCTGAAGGGAACAAAACAGGAAGAGAGGGAAGTTGGGATAGAAAGCTAATCGAATCGAAATATAAATTCTGAGACTGACTACCCCTCATAAGCGGCCTGACCAGGGGGGTCATGTCATATATACCCTGTCCCTTTAATAAAGAATTCTTGGCTTTTATTTCGTATGATAACTGGGCAAAGGGGCCACCCTGGACGTTGTTACGCCCGCCGGCCACCTCCGGCAAGTTTTCGTTCCAACTGGACACTCAATAGACGGATTCAATTTCAATCTCCTTCAAGTTGGCCCAAATTTGAAATTCTTTACACAAACTGGCCTAGAGATGTAATCGAGCTGAAGGGGGCTTAGCTTCCCCATGTTTGTCCGATCTTGTTTCGTTATTGTCTCCTAATTGCTTCCTAAGCCTTCAAAAGTTGGACTGGAATTACCCCTTCCTGGATTCCACGATTTTAATCTCGTGTCTTGTGCCCAGCCAGACATGAATAGCCAGTATGGATCTCACAGATTCATCAGCGACCCTTCTTCCAGACGTCCGATCCACCCAACAAGAATCCTCCTTGAGCCCAAAATGTTTTTATTCTTCTTCTCTCTTTTTTATTGAATCTCACAAATGGCTATCCAATGTATCGCTCAAGAGATTGCTAACCCTTCATATCGAAATCCGATCTTTGACAAGGGATAGGTCAGATTTATCCAGGATTTGATTGGATAGGATGAGCTTCTTAGAGTCACGGGCTTTTCCTATAGGCCCATACTGGACTTGACTACAGTCTGGACTCTAAATGACTCTCTATCTGTGCCTATAGATTGGAAGCCTTTGATCCGAAATGATTAATCAGAGAAGTGAAATGGGAAAGGGATGGGAGAGATCAAGGAGGCTAATGTCCCATTTATCACAAACATAAACTGTTCACTCTGGATAATGAACCACCGTCCTCGTCCAAGGGGGCAGGACTCAGGGCACCTCCACCCCATTGTACATCTCCACTATTATTCATCCCCCCTCTCACGGAGTTGTAATCATTTTTTCGCCCTTTATTCAAACCCCGACTGAATTCATACGGATTCGCCCTTTATTGAGAGCTAATCTCATTGCTACTATATCATCTCTGAGAGTTGACACGAATGCAAAGATTTATGATGGAGCTCCGCACTTGTTTGTGAGACGGAGGTCACATAGAAGCTGTGCCGGAGGTCAGGGGTTCCTTCCGATTAGCTCCTCTCATTTCCTTCAACATAAAGCTTCTCCCGTGAGATTCAGTTGGGGCCTGAGCGAGGAGAGTTTAATAAATGAATTGATCCCAGCATTTCCTTTGATGTTCTTTTGTGTCAATACGAGTCCCGTCAGGGTCTCAAAGAAATGATTCCACGGCCTAGTCATCCGTAAGGAAAACGGAGATAATTTACTCCGCCTATTCACACTTTATTTCCTGGAAGGATGAATTTCGGGGGCCTTGGAGTTTCCCAGCGTGGGCGTCACACCCACCACGGCAGATAATAATCCTTCCCAGGGCTCCCTGTGTCAATATGCCAATCAAAAGCTTATCGATATTGGGTAAAGGGGGAGGGGTTGAGATTCTAAGAGAAGAGGCTGTGTGAGACGGGCCCTTGTGGAACTTTTTGAATGAATTTGAATAAAATAAAAGTTTCTGGTTTAATTTCCTCTGAAATTGTGGCCCAATCTTTGTTGACATTGAGATAAAAGTGGTTAATGAATATTAATAGGAAATAGAGGCCCTTCTCTCTCTCTCTCTCGCCTCTGACCAACTTTGCAAAACTTCCAATCCAATGAATATTCACACAAATTGTTCCAACATGGTCTTCCTCGCATAAATCCTCGACACAAATCTTCTCATCCTCTTCACCTTCATGGGCCAATAGGGCTGTCCATAAACTATATAGAAGGATATTGATTTTGTCCATACTTATTTCAAAAACCGAGCTAGAGGTTTTGCATGTTGACACCCAACCTCATTTGATACTCTAAGGAGGTTTGGCCAACTTTAGGAATTTCCATTAGAAACGGGAAACGGTCATAAATGAATTATTTATGTGTTAATTAAATGGCCCCGTATTTTAATTGGAATTTACCTCCAAGAATTTTTCAAGGGATTTAATTTGCTACTGATTGGTGTCATTATACTTTTATCACTTCTACATAGTCTAGAAGAATTGGATTAAAACCAAAAGCCCACACTGACCAACTTATGACGATGTCAAAAAAATTAATTCACATGCTCAAGTCCTTGGTAAGTTGATATTATTGGGGCTAGAGTTGACTCGGTGACTTAAGGAAGAGTGAAGTCCCCTCCTTGTCCTCCTTGTCCTCGTCTCTTATTATAGTGGACGTCAATAAAGAGTTCCTCGTTCAGATCCTCCTGGAGATAGTTTCCAAGTCTAGTCTTGTCCGTCGCAAAGTGTCATCGAAGCAGAAAGGACGAGGAGACAAGGGAATACAAAGACACAAGAAAATAGTTTCCCCTGACATGGTCGGTTTATGGACGTTTATGAAGTTGATTGTTCTGTTTGGTTAGCTCAGCCTTGCAGAAAGATATTTTGATATTTATGAGCCCTACTCACTAAATTCCTTGACATCTGAATACAAAGGATGGCTGGAATCAAGCCCGTATATATTTATACTAGTTGACCATCTCCCAAGAAATATTTATGAAAAAAATCAGCCAGAAATAAAGATTTGAGGTTCTCGGCCCCCGATTTTTGTATATTTATTTGCGGGTGTAATGAACCAAAAGGAATGATATGCTAAAGGAGCAGAGGCTAGTCAAAATACAGCTGCCGTTTCTACCCGGCCAAAAAAACCGAAGAGGGTAAAGGATGTGTTGCTATTCTTCTTGTTCTTGGAGCTTTTGTGTGTGAGATGACACGAGTTGAATTGTGGTCTATTGGGAATAGCCCCATGCACCTTGTCCCTCTCTTCTTTTCTCCTCAATGTCTTCTTGGGGGAGACGGTGGGGAATTGAAAGGAAAGACAGTTGGGCACATCCACCACAAACACATATTTTTATATCCCTTTTAAAATACGAAAAGTTATCCCAACTTTGTTTGCCTAGAACGCTAGAACTCCCCCCCCCCCTTTCTTACGACTTTTTCACATGTACACTTCCTTTCACCCTTTATCGCCTGGCGTCTCTCTCCAGGACTGTCCATGAACTGAGTTAATCTCATCTCACTTGTCACTACTCCTTCCCCGTCTTATTCAAGCTTAGAGTCGGCAGTCACACACGGGCACAAGGATAAGAGGGGGATTAAGTCTTAAGTGGGCCTATTCCGGGGGTAACTGGAGGTGGTGGGGGATCTTCGTCTTTTGTGAACGGCCCTTGGGCAAACATTCAAAGGGAATTCCGGAGTTTATTGCCAGGCTAAATATTCAGGAGTGTGTGGATCTCTCTGTATGTAGACGCTTAGGCCACTTTCTCCCCACTTAACCATCATTCGTAGGGGCTTTAAGGACGGATAATTTGATCTACTACTCCACATTGTTTATAAAACATGTGTACTTACTACACTTTTATGGCCCAAGTGCATAGGAAATTTACCCTATTGGGTCGTATTCAAATGTGTGTAGGGACGTATCTTACCTATTTAACTTTGGAGCCTCTCTATTCCATCTTTCTTAGTAGTCTCTGTCGATGGTAACGATTCCATTCAAATTTCAAAACCATGTTCCAACCCTTGTTGAAGGAATTGATGAAATATAAATGAGACTTAAGGGAGTAGGGCTGCATAAGCTGCATAGGCCCTTGAAAGTGAATGCCTATAGAGAGTGCAGATCTCTTGAATTAATTCAGACACTCCTGCTGCACACACATGCACCTCCGTATCGATTTCTCATAGCAGCTAGGCATTAAAAAAAGAGCTCCTTGTTCGCAAGAGGATAAGGTCAGACAGAGTGACAGGTTGATTTAGTCTTCCTGGAGATTTCTGAAGAAAGTGGAATGGGGAAGTCGGATATGATCCACAACTCATCAATCACCCTCAGCTCCTAAAAAATACCCGTCTCCCCCAAAAGCCCACCCTCTCAGGAGAAGAAGGCCCCGACTGCTTAATTAGCAAAGCAAGAGGAGATTAGAGCTGAGGGAGACCCTTACTAAAGTTGTGCTAATCCAGACTGAGATAACGATGGAGAAGTCCTTGATCGGGATATTGGACACCGTCAACATTTTAAATAGTTCCCATCTGGCTCGTCTAAAGGGATGGATTTCATGGAGTGACACTTGAGCAGTTGCAGTCCTCTTGACTCCAGGGAGCCTTTGATGGAGTTTCTCTATGCAAATGGAGTGGAAAAAAATTTGCAGACTTGGCGAATCCATCTGTTACGTCTTGATGTTATAATGATTGAGGTTATTGAGAAAGGAGGTTTGGATCTATGAGATCTCATCTGGGTATGAAGAAATGTTTTTTCCCGTCTGTGTGTGTGTGCCCATCCCCTGGTAATCTGTCATAAGGAGAGCTGCTGAGAAATGTAAATGTGACCATCCTCATGGGATTTGCAAAATATGATCATCTTGAATCACATCTTGATCTCCTTAATGCCAAAATTACTTTACGGATCTCCTTTCCTCTTTTGAAAATCTTAGAAACTTGTGCCAATTTATCTCTTTCCACCAGCCCCCCTCATTTGAATCCAAATTGCCTATCCAATTTCATCATAACTGCCAAACACAAACTCCGCATTCTGCAACCATCAACTAAAATACAACTTTCGTACTTTCTCATATCTCGAGTTTACAGGGGAATCCCCTCGACTCTAAAGTTCATATATTTAAGCCTTCACTAAGGCTGCTGGAGAAGAAGAAAATACAAAATGATTTTCAGTTGCAGGCTTAAATGAAATACAAAATAGCTTTCTTTCGACTTGAAAACTCAACCGAAATATTTTTTGAAACTTTTTTTAAATACAAAATGTACATTTCATATACTCTTAAAAAGTACAAATATATATACTATATGTATCCAAAAAACTGTATTTTTAATAATCAGTAATGAAATCAATCATCAAAATCAAGTAATCAAAATACAAAATCAAATCTTAGGAACTAGAAAATAAAATTTTGTGTTTTGACCATCCCTGTGAAGTATAAGAATGTGAACACCTGATCACCTCCCCTTGTTGACCAAGGGATGGTACGGGTTTCCCTTCATTGTGAACCTAAACTGTGGCTTTATTCGTCCACCCACAAGGAAAGTAACGGTGAGGAAGGATAATAATTCAGACGATTCAAGCTGACTTAGTTTATGGACATAAAGATCTAAAGAATCGTATTCGAAGCTGTCCCTTCCACGACTATCCATAATCCTTTTGACGTTAATACCCCAGTTGGTTTTAATGCACTTGGTAGTAGCACTTTTAATACTTTTATGTTCATGGACTAAGTTTTAATATATGGGCTAGCTAGAGGGGCCACTCGTCCCTGTCCCCTTGTCATAGCCCCCCAAGACTTGGTGAGTACATTGTGGATGGACTAATGTCATGTCACGTGATCCCTCCGCCCATCAAAGGTCATGAACAAAAAAGTGAGTCCACAGGGGAATGTAAATAAAGGTCTTTGAAATGTTGGAAGGTAATTTGGAGTCTTCTTGTTGGAGGGAACAAGGAAGTGGATTCTTGGGTCACAATCCCCACCCGTCTCATCTATCTTCTCCAGACTACTTAAGTCCTGACTTGTCCGATTTTTTTCCCTCCAACTAGTCAGACTTGTCTATTCAATTGAAATAGTACAAGTAGAAGAAATCCTCCATCCTCAAAGTGTATGATAATGTATAGCCAGGGTCACTCAATCCTCTTGTGAAACTTGAGGGAAATGTTGAGTTTGGATAAGAGAGAAACGTCTATCGTGATGAGATTCCTTGTGACCTCTGACTTGGAGGAATACTCATCACCTTTCACTTAGGCAAGAAGATCAAGGGTCAACCAAATTCAGCCGAATCTGATCTCTCTAGGGACACTTATCGACCCGATAACACAACTCTAGGAGACCTTCACAAATCCTAATCGATCTTTTTATACTCAGACATTCTGGGGGATTTTCGAGGGCATTGGAATTCAACTCTCTTGTATTTTATTTTGGTATTGAGTATCGAGTAATGCAGTCAACTGTTTCTATGCATGGGACTAATAAGGCCTGAGGTTTCGGTTCTAGCTGTGGAAACTCAAGTACTTGCATTGGATCCAGGGTTCTACACGGGGTCACCCATTGACGTCGTCCCTTGCAGTTGTTTTTTTATAGAGCAGGTTAATTTTCCATCATTCTGGAAATTCAGTTCATGTCTTTTTAAACTATTTAGTAGCCCTAAAGCATCTTAGACAATTAATAAGAATAAAATATTAGTTATCAATTCAATGCTAAAATTCTCTGCCTTTGCATACGTTCGTCTGATCTTATAAACGACGACAACTCTGGAACGGTCTGACATAGAGCGTATAAATTTTGCAGAAGACTTCCGAGAACTCTAGCTAAATTCAAGTCAGAAGATGGGATTTCTAAACCAAAGGTATAAGAATTTACTAAATGCTCGCCAACTGTTGGCGCGGTATTCAAACGGAAACCTAAGGCATACCTGATTACAATAGTTTATAATCCGTAATTTAAGAATTATGAAGGTATTTTTTAAATCCATCACTTGGGCAAGTGGCTAAGACTTTATGAGAAGCCTATTAACACTTCCTTGAAATTACCATCAAACGAAATGTATGAACAGCCCTTGCTCAACTACCCGTGTTTGCAAATTCGTCTAATAATTTCATTTCACAATTTCAATTCTCAAGCCTGAATGAAGCAGTTTTTTTTTCTCTTTAAGAATCGATCCCATTTATGAAAAGCCAGTGTAGAAGAGTACAAAAGGGATCCATACTTTCCTAGCCTGGTGCACTACCTAATGGCAAAAGGATTGTGTGACTCTATATGTGAACAGTAGTGCACACGTAGCTAGCTCGTCTCCTAGGCCAACTTTTATTTCCATCTCTCCAGAAGGGTAAAAAAATCGTCTTAAAAAAAGTCAGAATGTATTGTAATGGGAGATTGTGTTTAGATGAAGTTGGTTCTTGCTGAATTATGAGTTCATGTGTGTGTGTGCACTAGTGCTATAGTCCAACTACAGTGTCTACATTTCTTCCATCGTCTCCTCCAGTCTTGAGAAACTTATTTACTTCGCCTCCACAATTCTTAGAAGGGGATTCATGTGGGGAACTTATCCCAAACTTCCCATGGAGAACAGAACGATTTTTTCTTGCCCAGAAATCTGCAATACATATGCAAAGTATGGTAATAAATATCCCTAGCCTTGAACTACAAACTGGCAGCTTTTTTAAGGGGGGGAAGGGATACACACACACATTCCTTAGCGTCTTACTGCCTGCCACTGGCTAGGGATACAAAGTGTAGGGAGATATTTGACAGTTTACAGGAAATCCGAATCTACTTTCAAACCCACAATCGTCTTGTAGTATATCCTACTGGTGGGGTCAAACGCCCCCCGGGGGTCTGCCTATGTATTGAGTTTCATTTGGAAGAGGCTCATACGAACAAGTGGGCAGGGGAAGGATTTTTTGGAATTTTTTTAGATCAAAGATGGAAATGTGGATTTTTTAAATCAAAATTGTCAGTGGTGGAATATTGATTTTTGACTGCCAAGGAGTTTTTCAGACTTCAATTGGTGTTTGAGAAGATTTAGAAATTACAATCTGCTTGAAACGGTTTCAAAGAAATTTAATATTTCCTGATTACCTTTGTAAATCCTTTGCCCTTTTGTTCAAAGTTAATAAGAAAAAGGTTGCAAAAAATTACGACTTCTTTCCCGTTCTTTCCAACTATGTCTTGTGGGTCATTCATAAATTTCAAATTGATTTAAGACGCTATGGGATTCTCAAATGAAGTCAAATGGAACTATAACAGGGTTGATGGACAAACCCCCAAAAGACATAACTCATAATTCCCTGAATAATTTCGAATCAAAGAGGAAGAAATGTTGAGAGAGAGCTTTTGAAACTCATTGACTCCGGAGCTTCCTGCTGATTTCCTTAATTCATTTCCTTCCCTCAAACTGAGCCCCTCTGACTCTTTTACAGTCCTCAATTTCAGTTTGCCTTCCTCTCCCTCCTCAATGATTTATTTGACTCTAGTAAATAGCAAGAATAAAATTATTACTATCCTCCTCCCTTGACCCTTGACTCACTGACCTTGATGACCATAAGATAACCGGTATGGTATGAAATTCTTAAAGAGTTACCCATTTCCAATATGCATTAATCTTGTTCCGCAAAGGTGCCCTGAGTTTTTGACTCCAAACTGAATTAGGCAAGAGAAATGATTTAGGAGACAGGCTGAGGAATTTTAATACACCAAAAAGTGACTCGTTATTCGCCCTGGACTTAAGAGGTGCAAAAATTGGGGATAATTGCTCTGGTGGGGTTCTTGGTGGATTTGCTCATAAAACACTTCCAGCTTTTTTGCCAGTCTTCTTGTGCTGTGAATGTAAAACGAGTCAAGGCTCGTAATAAGTAAATCTGGGGTGGAAGTGACTTGTTTTATATTCGCGAAATAAAAAAAAGCTCTTGAACATGAAAGGTAAGCGTGTTCTGAGTGAATAGGATGTCAATTGAGCGAATATTTAGTATCTGAGAATGCTGAGATGATTTCCCCCTTTGGCGTATCCAGAGTTCAAAAGGGTGTGTAGGCGTTTGTGTATTTTGTTTGGAGATTTTTTTTTTCTTTTCTAGGGCCGATTCAGCAGAATTACAATCTCCTTCTTCAACTCCTAATCGATCTTGTTTTTTAAGACATCTCTCCAGACTCCAGACCTGTGACATGTGGTTATGAGGATTTATGCCTTTATAAAATTGTATACCCTCTCTGCCTTAAGTTGTATAGAGAGATAAGCTGGGAGACAGTCCACCTCAGCCCATTTCTAGCAAGTATCATAAAGGACATGTGTTTCCCTCCACAATGTCATTAGTGTAAATAAATTCGGTTTTTTGTTTCAAGTCTTCGGGTTGTATGGCTTGTAATGTAAGGACTTGGGGGATGCGGGTTTATTTTAGAGAGAGAGAGAGATGAGATTGTAATGTGTCTGCGTGTAATATGATGGGAGTTTTGGATGGTGATGGTGGTGGGTGAAAGAGATGCTGATACGTTATATTCTCTCTAGAATACAGACGAGGCAAATGAGAGGAATATACTTTGGAAGCCTTTGAGTGTTTTATTATTTGACAGAATCCTTATCAAAACTTTTCTACTGCTGATGCAAAAATACTTTTCTGGCCATAGGGGGCCGTTCATAAAAAATTTATAAATATTATATAAATCACTTTACACTTAAGTTTCCTCTTTTTCTCACCCCATATTTCTCTCATCTCCTACTTCATTACTCTAGCTGGAGAAATAAACCACAGGGTTTTTCTCCCTGTGACATTTAAGGGGAGATTTTTTTTAAATTGAATATCATAAAAATATGATCCCCCTATTTTGTTTAAATAATTTCAACTATCACTTGTACAAGCTGTCAATGAAGAAAACAAATTAAATGTGGCTGGAGCATTTGTGACTGGAATCCTTATGGGTGACGGCTTTGTGACTGTCCACATTGGATAAACCATTGATTTTTGTCCTTGTGGCATTTAAGGACAGATTTTTTTTATTGACTAACAAAAAAAATTATATACCAGTAAATACGGCAAAAAATTGGATTTAAAAACGTTAATCCGTCTCAATTTTTAAATGAAATCCAGCAGTCCTCCACCAGAATGTAATTTTTAAATATTTTTCCTTAAAAAAAGCTTATGAAAAGCCGGAGGAGGTTTAGTTTAGCATAGAACGAGCCCGGTTTTGGGGAATGCATATGAGATTCGTAAAATATTAATCCGCGGAATTATTTGTGTAGAGAAGTGGGGTTGAAGTTGACAGGCTCGGGCTTCTCACATTCCAGTGAGAGGAGTGCGAGTTTGTAATAATAATGCAAAGAATGGCTCTCACAACAACACAAAGTGGAGATGATTTCCCACTCGTAAGCGTTTTTGGAAGTGGACTGATGTGTACGTGTTCTGTTCTCATCTCCTTTTCTCCAAAGGGTCCAAAAATAATAATGCAGAGAGTCCATCTCGACGTTTCTTTCTTATTCTCCATGATAGAAAAAAATAAGACGGAGCGTGAGAATGTGGCTTTTGCACCAGAGTCATATAGAAAAACAAACACACTCCCTTCACACTACCAAAGGGAGAGAGACTCGATACTAGAATAATAATAGTTCATAAAGTACTAAATACCCACTATACTTTTACAATTCAACTACATCATCCTTCAAATTTTGATTCAAATTCAAGTTTTGAAAAAGAAAACAATTCAAAACTCTGAGAAAAGCTTTTTTTAAATAAACTATAAAGCTAACTTTAGATGAAGCATTAAAAAATCTGGCTAGCTCAATGGAAAATCAATTCAAATTCAAGCTTCGAAAAAACTTCAAAACTAATGGCTAAGAAAACTACTTTTTCCATAAACCAAGACAAACTTAAGATTTAGAAAAAATATTTGGCTAACTCGCTCAAAAATCAGCTCAAATTCAAGTTTCAAAAAAGCATTCAACCCGGGCTCAAAAAAAAATTTAAACTAAAACTAACTTTAGATTTCAAAAAACATTGCGTTAAAAAAAATCTGGCGAAGTGACTAGAAAACATTCGATAGGGCTTTATTGAAAGTAAACAAATTTTTGAAACCCTGAACTTAACCTTTTGGCACGTGACCAGAAGTATTTTTTTAAAAAGCCCTTTCACTTTAAAGTCTCTTCCACTTCCCGAGGTTACTGACCCACTGTAGATGTTGGCCTATCTGCATAAATCATCTTGTGAAAGCTATAGGGAACTAGCCACCACCGACTTTTCCTCCTCCCCGTAAAGAAGAATAAAAATGAGCTGAACAATATGTATGAATTACTTATAATATATTCCTGAGCTATCCCATCATCATCATCATCATCATCATCATCCCCCCATATGGTTTCTGTTGCTTGACTAAGCTGGACAAACAAAACCTCGTGTATTTAACAGGGGGGACTGGTGAGTATCATGAAAGGGAGTTTTGTATAAATAAAAGCCCTTCCATTATATTATGGCCAGATCGTGGGAGAGTTAGCCAGTTGTGCATGGCCACCACTGTTTGTCCACTTTGATTTGAATTTTAGTTGAAAGCAATCAAACTCCTCCAATCTCCCTATCCCGAGTAGCCAAACTTCAAACGCCTCTCTCTCCATTCTCCACTCTCAAATGGACCAGATGAGATTTCGCAGATGGGGATAGTTGGAATTTGAATTCCCTCGGAGGTTGACCAACACTAGCTTTGCATATCGGAGGATAAACAGGTCACTGGATCCCCCCTGTCCACAGTCCAAATATTTGCCCAAATACCTGCAACTCTCAACCAAGGGTGGATTTTTTCATTTCCTACAGAAGCCGAGATGGAGAGCAACAGATTTATAAATTCAAATTAATTTCTCAAACATCCTCGCACTTTTCATTCCCAATGGCAGCTCCACGATTTATCCCCTGTAACTTAATCCCTGTGCGGAAACAGGCTGACATGATATCTCATAGAAATCACGAGGAATTCAACAGTTCTCTACGAGAACCATCCAGCTTGAAGCTCTAGACCTCAGGTTAAACCAGAGAGAATCCCAGGGTACATTAATCATCTCCCTTTTACCCTGTGGCCCATGTGGCACTTGATTCCCCTTATATCATGAGGATTTTGAATTTAGAACAACTTTATTTAGATTTATAAACAATGGAGGGAATTAGATACCATTTTTTAGAAGAGCAAGCCCCTTGTTTTAATTTTAATAAGCCGAGTGTATTTCTTATGTTTTCTTATCACTGCTAGCCATTCCCGCAACAACTTTAATTGCTCACGAAGCTAATCGGAATTAATCTGGAATTAAAAGAGGAGAAGACAAGCCTTTGTGTCTTTCTTGAGCTTGTCTACCCAAAGTGAGCACCCTCGTAGGCCAGAGGAACGTGTCGGGAAGAGGTAATGGGTAGTTGTGTTGTAAGGTACATATTACCCCAGGGACTCTCAGTCTACAATCAACAATGAGCATAAGATTATTAGCTAACCCATGAAGACATCATAAGTTAGCAAGTTGGTGGCTCTATTCTTACGATAGGATTGAGCCTGGGATATTGCCCGTGTAGTTTGTTGTGTGTAAAACGGGTCACACGCTCCTGCCAGCAGAGTACCAGCCACCTCCACTTTGGACAAGTGAGGGAACAGGTTGACTTTCCCAGGATCCACCTAGTCAACGAATTAATTACAGTCCTCAGTTTTTGTGCTCACATCCGCTCTCTTAATGACTTCTCCCATCATTCCAACCGTTTTTATAAAATCCTCAAGAGAAAGAGAAGAGAAATGGCAAATTATGCCCTGAGCATCAACTACTAGAGTACAGATAGTACACACTGCTTCAATGTCTGCATCCAAACCATTAGGTGACTTTAGGGAGAAAAAAAAACAGCTCTCCAACTAACTCCAGACTCCACACTTGTAAATACAGGGGATTTCTCACTTACAAATTACTTCCGACGACCATCCACTTTCTGCAATATACAACCTCTGAAAGATGAGGGGGGGGGGCAATATAAAATACATGTCCCTCCGGATGATGTAGCATAATTCATGGGAATTTAATATCTTCTCCTACTCCTAAGCCTAATTTCGCATATAGATGCGTCCATAAAGAGTTTGGTACAGTCCAACCTCGGCTCGCTTAGATAGGATTTGACTGAGGGATATTCGGGAGCCGGGTGATGTGGGATATGGATGTAGGTAACAGGGTTTGAGCTGTATCTGCCGAAAGTATTCTTTAGAGTCTGGTATGGGAGAGAAATGCTAGGCTCGTGTAAGCGATTACTCTAGCAAGTATTTGTGGCATGTTTCATCTGATTCTTCCTAGGAGATTCCAAAAACTTCCCCCTTCCCAAAACATCCTTCGAATCAGATGCAAAAAAGTTTTGAGCCAAAAAATGATCCACCAACATCAACATGAACATGGGACTCGAACCTTGGGGAAAGGAGTCGGAACTTTTTTTCCCTTTGCAAAATCATAGGCATTTATTTTGAGCCCTTGACGTCCTCCTCCTCCAGAAGGCTTGTCTTCTAAGAAGGACCAGGAGCTGAGGGACGGGTTGAGGAGGTTGGAGCCCAGAGAAGCTGCAGGGGAGGATGGATCCACCGTATTGGACTATAGGGAAGAGGCACTTTTGACGTGTTGGATTGAAAGACTTGACTGCCATGTCATTCCATTTGGACTTGAACAAATATTCACGACTCACATCTCCTTTAATAGCTCTACGGCAGCATCCTTTTTTTCGTGCAGTTTAGGGGATTTCTTGTACCTTCTTGGAATTTAATCCATTTCTCATACCTCTCAGTTTTTTTTACAATTTTGAGGATCCATGGGCGTAAATCTCGTAGAGAGGTATTCGATTACTGAGATGCCCAATTACTACAATTTCCTGAGCTGTTTGGAATGTTTTTGGAAGAGTGTTATGACAGGAGGATGTGGAGGTTATGGCATTGGGTTGGATTTGTGGGGTTAGGATTATTAGCTGCAATTACTTGGATTAGGTTTGTGCCCAATTACCAAATTATTTACTACGCTATGATTAATATTAATTTTTAAACTGTTATGAGATTCCTAGTATTTGAGAGGATTAATGGTTTGAAAAAATAAGGAGATGTATTCAAGAGTTGCGTTTTTGGAGCTAGCCCTAATTTAAAAAAAGGCCCTTGGGGAGGAATCTTGATTTTGTTTGTGTTAAAATACCGTGAAAATTCGCAAACAATTACCCAGTTGGATTTTATTTTCAAGAGATACTTTTCTAAATATTAGCTTAGCCTGCACAGGAGTCATCCGCGTGACTAAAATGTTATTTTATTCGCATAATTTTATTTGCATCAATGTATAAATAACTGCATTCATCTTGTTGACTTTGCAAAACTCTGCGAATAAAAAAAAATTACCGTTTATAGTTCATGCAAAATGAAAATGTGTACACACTTTCGGAATTAGGTTAAGGGGTTCTCCTAAACTCCTAATACACTAACCCAATTCTTAGAAGGTAGGAAGGATCCTCCCGGCTATAAACTAATCTGCACAGCACACATCCTTCAAGGGAGCTTTAGGAGTTTTGGGAGATAGGGATATTTTTTGAGTCTAAAAGTTGCAGGGAAAAATCCGTTGGGAATCGTAATCGAAGGGAGAGATTGGAGGTTAGATGGAAATGAATGTTTCAAGGACTTAAGAGTTCCTAATATTTATAAGGGCTTATGGAATTGGTTATAATATTGCGGGTGGAAAGGGATCCCTCCTATCTGCCCTCTATCTCTCCTCCCTGGGTAATCAAGTCGGATTTTTTGTTATCCAAGGAAGGAATAAGAAGCGATAAGATGTAATAGCCCTCCTGGGATTTATTCTCACCAACTACCATTTCACAAGATAGAACATGGAGATTAGTAGTGGCAGGAACAAGAGACTCTGTAATAGTAATCAATGCCAAACTCAAGCCCCCCTCCTGTCTACTCTACGACCTATCTCTGTTTATATCCATCCTGGATCTGTTCCCATTAATTATACACATTCGAATTTCAAAAATCATCTCTCCAATACTCTCGCACTATTTTAGAGTCATCAAAAATGTGTTTTGGTTCCGAGTTAAACCGCATCACCTTTCCATCTTTAGACCCTTACTAGGTAAAATGGCGTTTGAATCTACGAATTCAAAACAGGATTGGAAGGCTGTTTAGAATTGAGATGAGGTGGAAGTTGATAGCAAAGATTGAGAAACAATGTCACGAATTTTCGAGACAAAAAATGAAAGGATTATAATTAAGTGCAAATGGAATCTCTGAGTAAATCTATTCCCTTCTTTCTTGATTGCATTTCCAGCTGAGCGTATTTATAAGGAGATAGGGTCGTAGTGTCATAGGCACTTTTTCCTTAAATTATATCGGGTGAATGGTGATCTAAAAAAAGTCATGACTGCTCTAATTCCCTTTCACACCAAATACAAATGCCTTAAGAGTCAAAAATTCAACTTAAGTAGCAGAGACTGTCTGCATCTAACCTTATATTACCAAAGTTGGCAGCTTTTGAGAAGGTTCATTTAGTTAGTTGAGTAGGTTCTAAATATATCCTTACTGGAGTAGATAGTTAAGAAAAAGTTGTAAGCTCTAACCTATGGTTTATGATTTGTCAGGTGGCAGAGTCCAACTCGCCCTTTTTAGGTATGACTGAATTTACTGTACAGCCTCAACGAGGGAATGTCCAAGGGTCATTTCTCAGGTATTGGAATTTCCTTGGAAGGCAAAGGATTAAAAGAGTCCTGATTTTGATACACTTAAATCTCCTGCCTTAACGATCTAGGCACGCGATGATGTATGTTGAACGTACACTGGACATTAGCTCCGCCACAGGGACTAATCAATCCTAATTAATCTCACCTTCATTAGCTCGAGTATTTCTGAATAAATGGATCTGAGGGAGATTAAGTGTCATAGAGCTTGGACTAGTCTAGACTCTGTAAAACGGAGTGCTCGGTTGTTTCCCCGTGATTTTGAAGTTTCCAGGAATTTTCAAAGTTATTTAAAAATAACATTGAAATCCTAATTTAAAACATCGTTCATCCAGACTTCCGCTCTCATCCCTCAATACGCAATTCCTCCTGAATTTAAATTCTTCAACTTTCCCCTACTTTGTATTCAGTTGGAAGATGAAATATTAATTTCCTAAATCATCCTTCTGATTACAGGGTATAGCAAATATTATGTTATAATTAAAATGAAAGCTAAAAGAGGCAATTGTTAGGTAAGAATCCACGAGTCTGTCCATTTTGATGAGATAGTTGTCATTAATTGACTTCCAAAAAGGCCCCTCACTTTTCTTGATAGTCCAATTATATTTAGGAACAACAAAAGGGGGGAAATAAAAGATCCGAGCCTCCAGACCCTTAAAAGTGTGTGGAAAAAAGTGCTCAAGGTATAATTAGCTTGTATCACGAAACGAGGGGATCATGCCGAGATATTTGTGTACAGACTATAAACCGGTTGTGCCTTTGATCTGAGAGAGATAGGATTTTATAGGACGGGACACTTGGGCTATCTTGAGCTTTTAAATTAAGTCCTTTGAATACAAAAGAGTTTGGACGATTATTCCACTTCTTTATTATTCACATTGGGGATTGTTTGGATTTTTTTTATTAGGCTGAGTCAATGAGGCCGACTTTTATGAGAGGAGATTCCTTGTCTTCTGACTTTATGATGTGGTATGAGCATTTGAAAGAATTTAATATCTCGATAAGAAGTATGGGATAAAAATGTTCTCAGAGGAGAGTACATTTTAAGTATCATGTTTACCATCTTGGTGTTCTCGCAGCTTTGGCTTTTTAACCGCTGTCTCAAAGTCAAGAAACACTTGATACTAGATAATCAAGCCATCTTTGAAAATGTCCTGGAATTTATGCTCATAGCTACAGGTTTATAAAATATTAAAGTTTTAATGGTTTTCCTTTTAATTCTAATGAATTTTTAAGCATCCCAAGTATCATGAAAACATTTGAAACATGCTCCGTACGGCCCTGATAAAAAAATCGGAACTGTTCCCGAGTTTGAGAAAGTTGACACATTCCAATCGACTTTTGTAAAGAAGGAAGGAAGGAGTTTGCGATTGTCCAATGATTGAAATACTTTTTTTTGCTTTTAAGCCATGAAATCAAATTAGAGGATTATGTCTGAGTTTCTTAATCAGTTTTGATAGTCAGGAAAAGGCGATGGTATTGATGGATTTTGTGCCTAGAAAATCCTGAGTGAATCGTCTCCCTCCATTCTAAGGGAAGTTAATAGGTAAGCGATGCTGGTCTTGTACAAAAGGGCCGTTAATGACAAGTTTTGTATCAAGGAATTCAGGGCTTTGCATACACAGACTTGGGCATCAGTGAGCCTACTACTTTAAATGCCTCTCTCATTTCTTGAAATCAATCTTGATACAATTATTTGTAAATCACTAATCCAAACTTCCTACTTCTAAATCAAATACAACAAGAATCATGTCTTTTAAAACTTGACAATTGATTCTATTTACTCAATGAAGTATGTGTTACAAGTATTAAACTATTATACGAGAAGATTGCTTCATTTCTTATAAGAAAAAGGCCTATCTTCATCATCAATACCCTCTCGTGTTGATGTTGCTTCTTTGCGGTCCAACTCGTTATGAAATAGCAATAATACACCCACGCATGTGATTCCATCTTTTCTATAATTCCCTTAAAATATCCGTCTCTTAATTTTTCTACTCCTTTGTAACTGCTGGATATATTTTAAAGCTGAATAGCTCAATCTATTCACTAGTATTAGGCAACCAGATTTATAATCATCATCAGGAAGAAACAGTATATATGGACCTTAAAAATATCGAAAAGGAGTTCATGGTTTCCGACACAGGGCCCCCACCCACCCCTAGATTGTCCTCTCCCGTCTAGGACGGGCATTCAATACTATAGTAGTAAATAGTAAAAGTAATAGAGACGTTTTTAATTTAACTATTTCAGTACCACTCGCAATTGCATGGCTCCGAAATAGTTTTTTCTCGAGGATTAGTCATTTTATTTTGCTAGTTGGAGAGTTGAGAGGAAAGCGGTGGGGACCGGAAGCTCGAGGAACATTGTAAAATATTCTAATCAGAATCCCCCTCAGAGGTAAGAGCTATGAGGCTTTTCAAAATGTTTATAACCGTTTAGCCAAGGGAATTAAAGTTTGACTTGGTACGCATTTACAGGGACCAAGAGGATTTAGAATGACATGAAGGATATCATGGAAGAGGCTTGAGAGAACGCATGTTTTAGTGGCAGTGGGGGCTGAGTTGTAAATAAGTGCGTGTGAGACGATAAGACTAATGAAAACAAGGAATTAAATGACTACGAAAGTTGAGTAGTACTGGACACCATGCGAGGGATTTCATCATCTTCTCTTGGCTTATCACATAATGCTTATCACATGGATAATCTTCTAGAATACGTTACACTCTGCTAATTTAATAGCTTCTCCCTCTCGTGATGATACAGAGATGGTAAAGTAGCGTGTCCAAATTTTTATGAAGGGAGGTGATGTGAAAAAGTGAGATAGTGGGAACTTCCCTATCCGCTCCTTAGCACATCATCATTACAAGTAATTTCAACTCTGCTGATGGCTGTCTATGCAAATTTTTTCAAATAAATTATATGGCAAATTAATACAGGGAACTAATAAGGTTAAATCCCTCAACTGACTAGTTTATTAATTTCCCTTAACAGCTCATAGCATGAGATTGTGGGGAGTTACAGGCATATGTACAATCACTAGGCTGAAATAAGCCCGGTTATGGGCCATTATTAATAAGGACTTTTTTTAAGGTCATGTGTCGGTGTTTTCGACAACATCAAAATATGTTTGTAAGTCTGCCTGCTTATGTTTAGGCTAATTAAGTGAATGGGCTATTCAGCTTTACAATCGGTCAAATATGTTTGAATGAGTAGTGAAATGGGCAGACAGATCAATGCCCGCTATAGCGGGCATGCCTGACACTTTAGAAATGGATTGTGTATAATGTTTGTTTTGAGTACGGTATATTTGGGGCAGTGTGAAACTTGGACATTGAGTGTTTTGGACTTTGCGACAAGTTTAACGCTGGACAGGACGGACACACAATTTTCTAGCCAATTCTTGCTAGTGATGAAGAGAGGCTGAAATAAATTCCGGAGCTTCACTGGGCCATCGATGTTTTTCTTAGGTGATTAATATTTCGAAAAGGGATTTACTGAGCATTGAAATTTCTCCGAAAATGTACCCAGTGCAGAGATTATAATTTAAATATTTGTATACTGCTTTGCCTAAGATATTAATGAGCTGAAAACTAGAGAGTTAGGGATAGATTGAATTTATGGTTTCGGTTGAATAGGAAATCCAGCAAAGGACTTGCATGAGTTAACAATTGTTTCGAATTTAATAAGGTGACCTAGAATCTCGTTCTGTCGGATTTTGGGATTGAGTTGTTGTGCCATATTTTAATTATTTGTTAGTGCGTGTCTTCCCTCCACGTCATGTCAACATTGTTATTGCCAACTTCAAAGCTCTCCGTAGCCTCCGACAACAAGTACCTAATTTATTTACCCTATCACAACATCCTTGCAATTCTCATTCCTTGCAAATTCTGCACAAGTTATTGGATTTCTCAAGAAGCCCGTTTTACAGATATAATAAGAATAAATTCCCGGTATTCATATTGACAATCTTCAGATTCCACAAAACTATTCGCAAATTCTCCTTTAAGTCGAAGGACATTCTGAGAATCTTTCCATCCAATCTCCTATAAATAATCCAATAGTTTTCTCTTAATTCTTTTCAAAGAATCGGCAAGAGTTAGAAATCCTTGCAATTCTATCAATTAAATTAAATAAGAAACTCAGAGACCACCTACTAAAGACCATTTGATTTCCTAATGATTAGTTTGAAGATGCCAGATTCCATATATTTAAAAAAAAAAACCTGACCAAGAAAGAAAAGACGAAAACGCCACCTCAATAACAATTTAGTTACTAGAGGGAGGAGGACGGTGGGGTTGGTAATCAACATGTGGCTACCGTGTTGGGTCTTAAATCTCTAATTTGCATAATATAGATTAGCATATTAAATTACATCGTTTCCCAGTCTCCTTTCAGTTAAGAATGGAGCATTGACAGCCAGTTACTGACAGTGAAACCCTTTAATCCCAGCTCCTATCATCTTCTCTTCTTCCATACAGGATTTTTACACTCCGCTTTGTCACGACTCACTTAACCTTTCCGAGGGGCCGTACATTAACTACTTCTGCTCTAAAGCTATCCGTCATACTTTCACGTCTGGCATTTTGACACTTATTCTCCCTCATTGTGGATATTATAAGGCGTGATTATAAATATTGGCCATAGAGTGGTGGCTGTTTTCGTTTTACAGGAGAGATGCTTTAGCTTTATAAGAATTTACATGTATTTAAAAATTAATGCAGATTTTAATTATTTATAAATCTCTCTTTGCTATACCCGAGTTTGGAGGACTTGCCCATGGGACCGATCGGTAGGGGACTTATGGGTTTATAACTACCTTGCTTATTTTATATAGTCAATCTACTTATTGAAGGAGAGTGAGTTTAAGATTGTAACCCAGTATATGAGGGACATTTAGTGTCAAATTAAATAGCAACCCTCATAGTTTAAGTCCTGGCTTTTGCCATTGTTTTCCCAATAATGGAGTTTCCGTAATTGCATATCAAATTACTTTAATAATGTCCATCCCACGATTAAACTATAATGTTGACAATAACTGAGATTAATTGATGAATGCAATCGTAAATATTTTTTAAATTAACTTCTTTTGATCTAACTCTTTGAAACTAAATGTGAATATCAGATTAGCTCGTGCCTACATGTGATAAATGATAGCTTAAAGTTCATATTAAAATCTGGTCAACAAGATTCATCTAAGAATTCTTAATTAGTAGAAAATTCAGAGAATAAAACAAATGGCAACAACAATCTTGTTATTTGGATTATTAATGAATCTAAATTGACTAAAACCAAGTAGCTTGTAGACAACCCCTTGCCCTCCTAGAATTAAATACCTTGTCGATTTTTTTACCTTAGCCAAAGCCAAAAGAAGATAAAGGCGAAAACTCGTCACGCTTATCCTTAAAACTCATAGAAATTCCACTAGGGATGTGCAAAAGAATAAGATGGACTTTGTCTATTCAATTTGTGTACTAGTTTGTTCAAAGAACCAATTACTTTCAGCCCATTCAAAAAACTCATCACCAACTTAATTGCTTTCGACTTGTCAATCAGCTGTTGGAATCTACTTGATTTAACTGCAATTCCACCAATCCAGGTTTCTGGGCTAATTCATAAACTGTAAATTCTGAGCTTTCTTTCTAGTAAATCAATATGTTGTGTGCACACGTTGTTTTTGTGCTATCAATTGCTTTAGATTGAATTACAGGATTTTTCTATCTTGTTTTAATTTAAGTTAATCAGCAAGAAGAAAAATAAGTTGGGCATGCTTGAAAAGTATAACGTTGGGTTTAATTTGAAGTTAAGTGTATTTTTTGATTTTCTTTTCCTGGTCCTCCAAGATTGAAATCTACTCTATGATTCCGTAAAAATATCCGTTTGTCTGTTAACACATATTCTATGGGATGCCCGTTACACCGGGCACGGATATCCTAATTCCCTAATAATGTCCGCCGGTCTGTTCATTTCAATACTCGGTTTTTTAAGCAGAATAGCTAATTAAATTAACTAGTTTGTGCAGGTGAGACTTACAATGTCGAAAAAATTGGCAATAAACCTGTAGATAGTTTCTTATCAATAACATTTATAAAATGGGCTTCCCAAGCGCTAGTATTCTTGAATTTTTGTGAATAGAAGGTGGTTGTATATATTTCAAAATAATTCCATAGAACTCCAATTTTTATTTTCTGCACAATCCTTATGAATTAAAAAAATGGTACAAAGGGATTTCTAAAATCGATTTCATTTCCCCCACTCGCCCCTTAATACTCCAACTAATTGTACTTCCATAAATAAAGGGGCTCCTATGCTTGCAATAGCTGCAATACAAACACACTCAAAAGATCATACATAACGATGATTAGTAGTGATTCTTCTAACTGCTCCATTGTCCCCATTCCAAATCAAATATCTGAGGATTCAATTTCAAAAGTGCCAACTCATTGTTGTCCGATTGTTTCTCATAAAAGAGGAGAATGTCCACACTTGATATTATAGAGCCCAAGGATGACGCAGTGGTTTTCGAATCCACACGCTTTACTGGTTCATTACCTCACCCTACTCTCCGTCACGATTCATTAAACTATTTACAAAACAGTTTTTGTAAATAAAAAACAAGGATGGATTGGACATGAGACAGATCATGAAATAGATGGCTTCTGGGCATCCTGTTCTGACTCTCTTACCGTTCTAAAACCTTGATTCATAATATTCGGGGTCATTGGTCATCTCAGTCTCAACTAAGTTTCATCCCAATAATCCTCTATGGCATTGTGGTTGTAACGGATATTTCCCTAGTCTTTTGTCACATTTTCCTAGAGAATACATTTTCAGAGAATGTAAAAAGGAGGATCATGTAAACGACTCTGTGTGCCAACTCGCAAAAGGAGCTGTGCATTTCGGAATTGTTCATTTGTAGGAGAAGGAACACGCACGGAGAGGGCTAGAGAATTTTATTGCCTTGAAACATGAAAATGAGGTGTGGTGGTGGTGGTGGCAAGGACAAGCTCTTACAATTTGTCCCCACATGTATCGAGGAGTATAATTTATGAAAAACCTCCCGAAATTGCTAGATCGTGTTTTGCACATAATAGAGCCAGATATAATTGAATGCCAAAGAGGGGGTTACATAAATCACATAAATTATCCCATGAATCGTCAAAGGAAGTCAAACTATTAGTTCAAATCGTTTTCATGTTATTTACAAGTCGTAAATCGACATAATATTTCGCTCAATGTGACAAGAAGCTTTTAGCTCGAATCTCGTTCACACTTTAATACCATTCTAATCAACTCGAATACCCATACAAGGTGTTACTGACAATAGACCTCTCTAGTCTTATGGCACTTCATGCCCTTCATAGCAAACAGAGCGAGGTTATCACATCCTAATGTACCAGACTGTCTTGGCCCGACTCCACACTCCCTCCTCATAAAATCCAAATACGAAGGGAATTTAATGTCAAAGATCCACATGTTCCATACTAACACCAAGTCTTGGGATTAAGCCCCCAGGTTATGAACAAGCCCTGGAAGAAGAACTACCCGGAAAATCTCTACCCACTCAGAGGGGATTTATCTACCTCGACTTATGCAGTGATTACCCACACGGCCGCGTCAAGAGATTTGTCAACGCGTCCTAAAAGCGTGACTTGTAAGGAAATAACGAAGTGCGGAAATAAATAGCCCGTCCACACCGACATTCACTACATTTCAACTCGGAGTTAGTAGCCAATGAAATCCCCCATCACCCATTGAATCCCCCACATAAAATAGTCATAAAGGCCATAATGTGCGAATAATAGGAGCATAAGACGCATCTGAGCCAGCAGCCCCATCATACAGGCCATAACTGGGGCCATATTCGGGGGGGGGGGTAATATTTTATTTGCCTAACGTTAAAACAAATGTTCGTGTAGTTGTAGATGAACAAGTAAATGAAATGCATTGGATAATTCCCTGCTGGGAAGAGGAGACAAGAGCCCACAGGGTTCACACCACACACATTATTAACAACTTTTTTGACAGCTTTTAAATATACAAGTGAAGTCATATTTCACAGTCCACCTCTGGCCTGGCCCCCTCACAATAGCCAAGTGCGAACTTGATAATATACACACCGCACTCTGTAATAGATAATCTAGGCCGGTGGTGGTGGTGGTGGGGGCTGAGGGCTCATCTCCTATCTTTTGCTAAGATATGCTGGTAGCGTTGGGTAACTTTGGTGGTTAATTGCTTTCACTACTGAGGCGTAAATGAGTTGTATTATCCCAAGGAAGTATTTATTTGGATGGAAGGGTTATTCAGTACAGGGCACGATACATTAGCCCCTTTGTCTTGGGAGAATTAAGAGATCTCGTTGGCCCGAAGGAGATGCCCTTCTTGGCAACATATGAATAGACTCTGGGATGCTATGGCCACCAACTTCTTGGGATATCTCTCAACTCCCTAATGGCCTACCCACCACTAGATAATAATAATAAACTCCGAACAATGAATCTCTGTTGATGGCAATACATTCTCAACAGATCCTTGCCACCCCCTTGTAACAAACACGCTCAATATTCTCAACAATGGTCTTGGTCAGGGTATGCCACCCTGGGTTTCAAAATCAAATTACATTTCATGTTCAAATTACTGCTTTATTGGCAGAGCAAGGATGTCCTTGTCTTTAAATGACTTGGCAATTTCCAAAAATCGTTTAACGCTATTTGGTGACTCAAGATTTATTGACAGGCTGAGCAAAATTTTGACGTGGGGCAAAGTAAGACAGTTGAAGAAAGTATTTTTGGACTCTGGGAGGTGATAAACCCTGTTGATTGTCGGTGTGTAAGAGCGGAAGAGCGATCAAGTCCTGTTTTTCCAATCTTGTCTCATGAAAGAGATTCCTCCGTCTGTTCCTCGGGGGGACAAAGGGAGGGGGCCATTGTCCCAACCCACCCCATCCGAAATTAGTGTGGAGAGAGTCGATTGGGAAAGTAAATTTCCCTTTCCTCAGTTTCCCCGAGACATTTTATGACTATCTGCCCCCACTATCTGAAACGGGGAAATATTATTCAGTCCAAAGTTTAGACTCTCACACAAGTTTGGCGATTACATGGAGGAAAGTTGGCCACTTGAGGAGGGAAAAATTACCAACTATAACTATAGAGAATTCCTTGTCTCTATTTGTATAAAAAGTATGGAGAGGGAACTATAAATTGAACCCAAACTTAAACAACATGGCTAGTCCATTATTCATCCCTATTATTATTCTCCAAACCTAAAGTCAACAAAACACCAATACTTTGAGAATAAATTTACAAAAACTCCTATTACAATCAACTCTCGCTCTACATGAGGGAATCACCCGGGAGTTGTTCACAAGGCTCGTCAAGCCCGTATTCACTCTGGGGCATTTGGGAAAAATTATTTCTAATTCTTTCAAATTTATTCATACCGTTGAGCTCGGTGGAATGCTTGAGAAAAAATACCCGCACTACCCGCTACACCCCAAATGAGCACATCTGCTAAATGTAATAGCCCCTTTGCTAGTTAAAGGTCCAGAGGTCCTTAGGCTTTCATAACGTCGTAATTTGTGAGAACAAACACGTGATAATTTATTTTGTTATCTTGTAGGGGATCAAAGGTCAGAGTTGAGTCCTGTTTATTTTCCTTAGTCCAAACTTTTATGTAGTTCCTAATAATGTTGGGAACGATGAAGGAAAACATATCATCAACTATGGGAAAGTTATTAGTAAATTACAGACCTTTTCGAACCATACGCAGTCCTTTCTATTACATGAGAGAGTTAAAGAACAGAAAATATTAAAACGGTCTCAAATCGATAAGTCTCTCTACCCGCTTTGGTTAACATGCAATTTTTTATCGGGTTTTCTAAGCTCTTTATGTAATCTAAGAATGTCATTCCCTTTCATTAGGCAAGAATTATATGAGGTTGGATTGTTGGCTATGGAGTATGTCTGGGTGCACATTTCTGAGCAGAATTTTGTTCCAACGATACACACAAAGAGTAACGAGTCAAATGGTGACTTATGAAGTGCAGTTGTAGAGTGGATAGGAAAAAACGTGAAAAAACAGCAATTTAACTAATTGTGAAATCATAAATCAAAGAGCGGGTGATAAATAGTAAAACAAATAGGTTTCTGACATCAAGGGTTTGATTTTGATTTTATAAAAAAGCTCAGAGTGTGAGTCGATTAATCTCATGAAATTGGATGTGAATGTAATGTCAAAATCCGTTATGTTTGAATGTATTTATTTATCTTGTTGTGTGTGTAGATGGATTTGTCAATAGATTTCCATAAACACTATTAGTCTTCCCCGTGTGTTGTACGTCTTTTTTGCCCTTGTTGTATCTTTGGATTCATTATGAACAGCATGGTGTGGATATTTGCATAGAAAATACATTAATTCAAAGCGGAACATTTTGTTAGGCTGATTGGACTTGACGATCCCTTCTCGCCCTATGGGGTCTAATTAACAGCTTCGGCATATCTCTCCCTAGGGACTGTGCACTAACTACGTATGGCTTATCACTTAATGCCCCTCTTTAAGCGTATGAGGGGCTGGACAGTGTTGAGGACATTGAGGTTGTGAAGGTAGCTTCTGCTTATAAGCATTCTGAAGAAGCTGTAATCACCAGGGAATGTCAGGGGATACATCCACAGTTTGTTGTTTGTAAAGGAGAAAAAATTATGCGTGTTGATATTTTTTTTAAACGTCTCAAAGTAAATCTCCAATGAATATTAATGCCCGGTGTATTAAAAGCCGGTATACAGTATTGCACTTGCCTGGCATCAATCAACCACCACTACTCAACCAGGAGGGACTAAAAAAACAGTCACCTACTGTTTTCATGTATTTATTTCTAGGATTTTTAATTATAATCAACACTCGAGTCTGAAGTCTCTGTTTGTATTATAAATCTATTGATGGACAAGAGAGGGAGAAAAAAGTGGATGTGGAATTAGCTCCTGGAGAAAATGAGACAAACAATGAGCTATTCTTGGGATAAAGAATGTTTTTTTGGTGTAGCTGGAGAGCTCATGCTGGAAGGATGATCAATTAATTTATGTTCCTGTCAATCTTCATGATGAAGACTAATTGACTTTATATGGTCGAGTGTTAATTTATTATGGTAATTTATGTTGTTATCTCGGTGCAAGTAGTTTTACTTTTAGCGTTGGTCTTTGTATATTTCAAAGCCTGGATTTCCATCAGTTTGGTTTCCATTGTACTAAACCTTCCATGCTACACTAAAACTAATTATCTATTCTTAAGAATTTATCTATAAATGACCATTTCCAATATTTCTGCTAGTTTTGATTGCTAAAAAATATATCCAACACGCCTTTCAATTAGACACAAGAGCTATTTAGCTGATCAGAAAATACTCAACGGCCGTCTATCAGATAAAATCCATAATCTGGAAAGGGATAAAGCAAGTATAAAATCCTCATGGCTAGTCATGACTACATTCTCCCTTTGTGATTCCCACTTGTACAGACAAATATTCATGACATGAAGGAGTTTTCAAGAAATCTCTGAATGGACTTAAAAAAATCCCTTTCTCACTTGTTGTTCATCCATTTTAGAGAGGAAGCTGGTAAGAGAGACTACATTCTGTGCTAATGCACCAAAGAAAGTTTTTTCTATCCCTGTGAATTGTGACGTTGTAGAGTTGTAAAGGAAAGATTGGTGTTGGAAATGATATATTTTTTCTTGTTATATTTCCAGAGAATCTCATCTGACAATTGGAAGGAGTATGGAATGTTTTATTAAAGCAAGTAAATATTTTATAGGTCCAGAATATGTTCCCAAAATTGAATTGGTGTACAGAAATGACCCTCGGCCTTGTAGATGGATGGGACACTCTGGTCTCTGATTGCCTCTGCTTCTTCCAATTCTCTGTACAATTGCGACAAGGGAAAGGGAAAGTAAATTCCAATCTCACAACTCCCTCTCCCCATTCTCTACAACATCCCAGAAATGCAAATAAAGCAAAAGGGAAAACTAAATACAAAAGTTTTTTTTTCAAAATATTTCTCTCTCTCTCTTTGATTTCGAAAGATGAGAAAAAACGTAGATTGCGATAGACATATAAGAGACCGTATGTAGATATAAGGAACCCTTTCTGGGGAACTTGCTAGTTACTTTCAAAAGGGGGCTCGTTCGAGGGGACTTTTGAGAAACTGTTGTTGTAGCTTGGCATGTGTGGAATTACTGGACGAGATTCAATAATATTCTATGGAGCTCGTCTATGGATGTGTATGTATGTAGTATGGGATTTTATTTTAAATTGAATATAAATTTTAAATTAGGAACGAGAGCTGGAAAGAGGGAATTTCTATAGGCGTAATCGACATGGCAGTCTAAACGAGGGAAAGCCGGACGGGTGAGTGAGGGATAAAAGAGAGCATGGGAATCTAATTAGGTACGAGAACTAGATGGGAATTCAAAAGACAAAAAGGCTTTGAATAACAATGAGAGGAAGTCAGTGTCAAAAGTCATAAAGTCTCATAAAGAGAAAGGGAGACAGGTGGTTGTAGGAACATAGGGACGGGGACATGGCCCATGGACACCCCGTAATGAAACAGTCTTGCAATCCCTTGGACGGAGCCTAACTTTCCCTTAACATTCAAAAGAGCAAGGGAAGTAAAGTTTTTCAATTTCTTTGAATTTATTTCAATTTCTTTTGATGATTTCTCAGCCCAATGTCCATGACACTTCTAACCACTCACCACAGTCCCTCGTCCCATCTAGCCTCCACCAAAAAGCTTCGAGACAGTCAGATATTCAGAGGCAGTGAGACGACCAATTCCAGATCAGAGTCTCTAGTATTATTTTTAAGACTCAGGGAAAGGAATTGCAATCAACCTGGCCGAGCTTAGTAAATGACAAATCTCAAAGCAGTTTAGATTCCCAACTCTATGTGAATGTAGAAACAAAGCTGTTGGATTTCCTTACATTTATGTCAAAAGTTTCCTGGGGATTGGCAGCGGTGGGGGTGTTTTGAAAGCGGAGACAAGTGAGACGAGAGAGGAGAGTAGAATTGAATGGGATTAACTGTGGATCTTTATTTTTTAGGGTTTGGAGGGAGCATATTGAGAAGAGGGGGTTGGACTGTATATTCTCCAGGAGGTTTGTAAAATCTCCAGGAAATGGTAGTAACTTTTTGGGTAGAGAGAGGACAAAAGATGCAAGTCCGTTTTGGATATAAATGGCCTGTCAATGTGTAAGTTCCGTAACTGTCCTAAACCCATCCTGATGGCAAAACTTATTCCCATGTAATTCCATGAATTTTCATGGATTCCCTCTGCATTTCATTGAAAAGATTTTGAGAGAGAGGGAACGGGAATGTAAATAGAGGAAAGTTATAAATCTTTTATTTACCTTAGCCATCTACGGGTTTACTTTAAAAAAAGGAAAGTCTTTTACAATTCAATTCCCACATCCAAACATTTCAAAAGAAACTAAAAGACCCATTTCATGTGTACGCTTTCCAAGACGAGCTTAAAATTCTTTAAACTTCTCCCTTCCATAACTCAATAATACCCTTTCAAATATTCACGATCAAAATGGAAGATTAAGTAACCAGAGGGGCCATACAAGCCTCTTCTTCTCCGCCACTTCAAGGGAATCTAATATAATCCCCTTGAGAGATAAAAGAGTCCTTATAAGGGTCAGTCAGTCCACTACGGTAATAAACACAATATGGACATCAACTAAGGATACCCTGACAGACAAGATCTCATCTCAAGACGACCCTTCCAAACTTCTAATGACCCCCCTCGGCATAATTAATCTCTTTAAATGGAATCGAAAAACAGGTGACATTCCTTCCATCAGTTCTCATCAATCATAGATCAGTACTACAAGATCCATATTGTGACCCTGCATGACCTTACTGGGAGTCTTTGACACTTTCGGTATTAGAAATAGTCACTGGTCGGATAGATTTAATGTTCTTGGGTGATTACAAAAAATGAGTTGATTATGTATCGTAGAAACTGTATGTAAATACTTTGTCGGTCCGTCCGTCCGTCTAGACAATAACTTTGTTTTGTATACAAATTTTGGGAGCTCTAGTCGAGGTAAAGCACGAAAATGGGTTTCCTAGGTTGAAGGTAAATGGCCAGGGGTCAAATTTAATTAAGACTATGTGCTGAGCTTCGTGTTGGCACGTCTTAATAGTTACACAAATTTGACCTTTTATACGATTGCCCTGTGTACAAGTGTTCGCAAGGGTTTATTATAAGAAGCTTGTAGTTTATATTTACCAAGTTCCTTAATTGATTACCTTGGTAGAGAGTGACAGGGTCGGTAGATTTGTCGGTAGGGGCTGATTTTATGATGAAGCGTGTCCTGTCTTCCCCAAGTCCGTTTCCATCAATTGTCGGCTCGTAATAATTTCCTTGATTCTTTTCTTGATGATGAATACATGTAATTGTGTACATGTCAAAGTTTGAACTAAGTATCCCTTCCTTATCTCTGTGAAATGTCCTTGAGTGAGTGAGTACCGGGGAATAGATGTCGGGGCTCGGTTGACTGGAAATTGTCAAGGAACGTGTCATGTCATCATGCCATATCATTACTTACTCTGCGGCAGTGGTTATCATCATTAGCCCCATTATTTTTATGCCTCAACGAAGAGGACAAACATTGTATTTTGCCTGTTGGCCTAGCGATGTATTTTAAGAGGGGGATTTGTATCACATGATCACATCCTTAATGATTATACTATTCGAGGGCATTCAGTTCATCAATCCTCATCCTAAAAAATGTGCTGAATCACCCCAAATGAATTGTGACCCCGTAAGTCCCATCTTCAAATGTCATCCCTCTCTTCAGTCTAATCAACTCTGACCATTCTTCCTTTCAGCTCAACCACAAACTCCCAAACTGATCCGACCGAGTACCAACTATGGACTAATGATATCCTCTCCCTTTTCATCATCATAATAAACCCAAACTTCCTATACGAGATCATCATCTGGAGATTCAACAGTCTCTTTGAATTCCTCATAAGGAAACCAGGTAGAGTTATTTTATACGATTACAAACCCTACTGACCACGTATCTCATCTCTCTCTAATAATTTCTACTAATCTCTACAGCCGGACACCCACTGGCTCATAACTCCCCATACTTGTCAACTCGTGTCCTAATGGCCTAGTCATCTCTCCCATCATCTTACCTTAGCTTTGGAAGCACAATCAATACCAAGTCGAGCTGAATCAGAGCTGAGATCTGTGATTTATCCCATGCCATGTCGCCTTTTACAAGGCTCTTGAACCTTTCTCAATCTACTTGTTATTTTTTGATACCTTTTGTGGGGATTGTATTAGAAATTGGAATGGACTAGGTGGCTGATGAGTTGGATGCCCCTGGCTGTCTAGTGTGGCTTTGTAAAAGAAGCTGAGAGAGAAAGTGTCAGCCTTTCCCCCGTCTCTCTCTCTCTCTGTGGAGAAAGTCGCGGAACTTGGCTTTCTACTCATCTCTTCAGAGGACTCCGTTCCCACACCGACTTTCAGATCCAAGGAGCTCCTTCACACACTACCTGACCCTATGGACCACGTACAGGTCTATGTAGACGAGGATTAAGTATTCGTTATGGGTGACCCCTACTATCCCTTATAGAGCTTGCTATAGAGCTCCATGGGGGCTAGGAACAATCTCAATTTCCGGAACATCTCTCTACAAGCTAATCTATCATCCTTCCTCCACTTGTAAACCAGACAATGGCAGCCCTTGGCATTCAGCTATAAACAAGATTCCAAGGGATTGGAACTTATTGGGTTGGAAATCGGGTGGAACAATGAGCGTTTTTATCCTTCAGATTGAAATCAATGAGATGCAGCTTGGGATATTACATATCTCTCTCTCTCTCAATGTAACCCACACGGGCTCTTATCCCTTAGCCAAATAGGCGCATCTTATGTGGATTTTTGAGCTTAATCTTTTATTCCGTCATTAGAATTGAACTTATCCCTTTCTGGTGGTATTCGTATGTTATGTGAGTGTGTGGTTGGCTTGATCTATAACCACTTCACCTTTCCCCCTGACGAATCTCACCGGATGCTGCTTAGTGAGCCAGCTAATCCTCCTCAACTCTTTCACCCTTGGAGGTATCCGTGTAGCTTAAGGGGCTCTCCACGTGGCTTTCAGCTTGTATTCGTGGAAAAGGTAGGGAGAAGGCAGATGGGAATGATTTCATACAATTCTGCTCCAAGGAGCTAAATGCTGGGGAATTCATAGGAAACTTTAGTTTCTCCCTTCGCTTCATTGAGTTGCAGGGACGAGGATGTGGGCTATCAATGCTTGAGTCAATCATTTTTAATCAGTTGAGGAGCCTTGGGGTAATCCTCGAAGTATGTGGCCACAAATACAATGGGATATAATATCTTCTCATTTTTGGGTCCATCTGGATTGAGTAAGTCTTTTATTTTCTGACAGATTGAAATGTCTGGGAAATCATAAATAGGGTTGACATGGTATTTGAGTGTATTTTTTAAAATGAAACAACATTAGATCCAAGTTCATTACAAGGAGAATTGTAGAAAGAAGGAGGGGCTAGAAATATGGCCTGTCGGGTGGGTAGGAGATGAAAGTTGAATGGTTATGGAGATGATGAGGATGTAGGTTGATAAAGAGGATCTGAACAAGTGGATGAGATTGAATATTCGAAGCAAGTGTGACAAAGCAAAGAGTCACTTCATCAGCTCCCTTTAGTCTTGAATATTATTTGGGATTGAAATGGGAAAGGTGGATTCACTCTCTCCAGACTTGGAAAGTAAACACAGATTTGAGATTACTTTTCCAATCCTTAAGCCTTCCTCCACGACCCTACGCATAAATCCATAGATTAACACATAAAATAAAGTTTTTAAAAGAGGAAAAAAACTTGACAATTTGTTTATTATGCAAATAGTTGGAAGGGGCTAAGCCTCTGTGACAATATAAATCTCATGCCTTCATTACCATCCCCTTATAACACACGACCCTCTCTGCCTTCCACCTACAGAGGAGGATGCGTCTCGTCTCATTTGAATTTTCCCCACAAGGTTAATATATTCCATTCCTTGCTCCCTTTGTCATATCCCACAAGGATTAGAGCCAGAAATGACAGGTTTTTTTAAACTCGAGAAGGGCGAATTGAAAAAAAAGCCAAGATGTCAAAGCCCCCCTCAAAGGCTTGGGCAAACAAAGGGGAATATTGAGAATAAAATGATGGAAAGGATTTAGCGAGTGGGACTGGGCAGATCCCTTCAGGGTTACTCCGAATTACATCCGTTTAGGCCCACCTTGGCTTTTCCTGAGGAACCGGAGTTACAGGGTGAGCTCTTTAAAGTCAACTCCCTCATAGTTGGGCCCATTGCATTGGACAGGTCAAATATTGGCTTAGATGTCAAGTCTAGTATTCGGGGATTGAACTGTATAGCTCCTTACAACTCTTTGGATATATCCCAGCAAACCCGGGTACGTTTATCCATCCTCATCCGTTTATTTCCATTTCATTTAATTTCCATTTCCTCGACTTATCATCCCAGCCCTGATGGCATTCACAAGAGGGTTTGTGGAATACACAAGGCTTTGGCTAAAGCTCCCACACCAGAAGCAGTCGCATCTCCATTCCTCAGCAAGGCCAGGTGACAGACCCGTCTTCTTGACAAATAATCAAAACAAAAGCCAAGGGGGGATAAATCAGCAAAAGAGTTGGGATTGATAGGCTCCTCCCCCTGCGACTTTTTTCCCTTCTTGTAAAGAATGGGAATGGAAAGGTTTTAATGTTTTAATGAAGATTGAGTGCGGCGGGCTTTTTTATTTTATGGAAATGTATTCGGGGAAGCGGGAAGGCCGGTTAATTAATTCTTGTTCCGTGCAAACCGATTAAATTAATTTTTAGAGGAGATGCAAATGCAGTTCCCGTGTTCAATTTAGCAGCCCCGGGTTGGTTTGAGGTGGAACTTGTAAATGAATCGAAAGTGGAGTGGTCCGTGGCTTTTGTGGACTTCCGGGTCATTTATCGCCCTATGCTCTAACACATGTGAGGGAGAGTGGACGCTTTTGTTATTCTAATATTCATGGGAGGATGAAGATGGGCTCAAGGGGTTTTCCATGTCCCTCTTCCTTTATGGATGGGGGGTCAATCTAAACTGACAGGTAGTGTCTGTCCGGAGGTCATTCATTATCAATGCGGATATTTGCTCTGGCATCTCTTCTCATGGGTCAAATTGGAGTGATGTGGTATTTCTAGTTTATCAGGGCGGGCAGTTTTCGAAAAAAATCAAATTCGGGTAACAAACGTATCCCTAAATTTCTTTGGGAGCTGAAGGCTTTCCCTTTGTGGTAAAAGGTGGCTGGTACTTGTTTTTGCAGAGGGGAATTCAGTGTCATCAGCCAGAACACCCGGTGTGGCAGTGTTGAAAGTCGACTCCCGTGTAAAAAGGCGGTACTGTATCTCTTCTCTTGATAGAAATATGAAAAGTGGAGGGATTATGTTGATCAATGTGGGTGATTTTGTGTTTACCAAGCGACCCATTAGGATCTTCGTGGGCTTTGGTGCTGACTGAGGCTGAGTGCCCTTTCTTTGTAGACTGTGATGATAAGTAGGGACTACTGTGGGAAGCGGAAGGGTCATCATAATAATGTATGTAACCTAATGCTAGGAGAATAACTCTGAGAGACGACGGAGAACTGGGCACGTGGACACATGAAAATGATCATATTTCATAAAAACAAGTGCGGCATTTCTCACGTTTGTCATTAAAATGTTACCCGCATTCCAATCCACCACCGCCACCCACAGCTCCTTCATCTCTCTAGAAACATTCCAAATAATTTGCCACAATCCTCTCCTCCTTTGTTCCCTTCTAATAATTAGTTGCTACTAGTAAATGGAGCCAGAGCCTCCCATCATTTTTTAGTCAAGATATCAGAGGAGAGTAGCAGACGCCACACAGATGCTATTTTTTTCAGAGAGTAACAGAAGCTTGTGTGTCAATTTTTAAAGCTGTGTAAAGGTTGGATTATTTTCTATTGTTGGTATTATTAGGAGATGAGATGAGATGAGAAGAAAGTAATCGATCATCCCCTCTTGTCTCAACAAATCCCTCGTCAAGCCAAGGGAAAAAAGTGAAGAGGCTATCCTCCCTTGATTAACATTGAAGAGATCAAGAGGCTTGTTTCTCTCAATAGGTTCTATTTGTATTTGTCGGCACCCTCTGCCCTTGATGCAGACCCTTGAGGGGTTCTCCATAGTACACAATGCCAGTCACTCTCACAGTGGCACATACATCACTTTCCAGCAAAAGGACCTTGGCTGTTTACATAACGAGTGCCAGGGTTCGGTTGCTCCTGGCGTTTTTTAAATTTATTTTCTTCACCTACTAGCTACTGTACAGAGAGTCTGAAAGTCTCCAGGCTTGGAGCTGTTTCGGAGAAGGGAAAGTTTCAAATGTGAAGAGGAGGACTTATAAATAAATAGACACTTATTGACAATCATATTGGATGAGATTATTGGGAAGTAGCAGGGAGATGAGATTGGATACATTTATTTCTGTTGACTCTTCCATCTCGTATTTCTGCCAGCAGAGATCTCCAAGGACTTGTAAATTTATCCACCTTGTCTTACAAAACTACTTGCTCTTTAATGAGGGGACGTGCATCAACCACAATGTTAAGCTTTTGAAACCTTCCCCTCATAACCCAAGGATTACGTGGAACAAGTGTCAAAGAGCCTTGGAGCATGTGATTTTAGAATTCTATTAAAGTAATCCTCCCACGCAGCTCGTGAAGAGTCCCTTGTGGGCATAAACATGACGGTTACAACGTTTGAGATCCGGCCGGAGATATTTATGGACTATTGTTGAGGTTGTGGAGGTGGGAAAGGTGAGAGTTTATTTTAGAGGAGAGATTCCATTTCTGAAATGTCAACCTGCAAAGATTCCTTGTCTCTCTCCGCCCAACAATAATTGTCTCTTCCTTCCTAATGGGACAATAAGGGATGAGATTCATTGACATCATCACTTTTTACGATATTACTACAATAGACCTTCCTAATCATTCCGAAACCTAATGGCTCTTATTATCCGCGTCCGCTACCACCACCGACTGCAGAATCTCCTTCACTACCTCTCTACATCTATAAATACACAGGGGCTGTGTAGTAAAGCCTATGAGATTCCATATGCGAGGGTGGGTGATTAAATAAACAAGAGACTCTGGTCTCCGTCACCATTTCTGCCGACTCATCAAAAGTAGGTTTGGCAGTGGGTATTTTGACAAGGCTGTTTACCTCAAGGAGATCCTTTCACCCAGTTGCACCTACAATTATTAATAACTCGGTGTATTTCAAGTGTTATTCTTGTCTATTTGTTCAGAGTTTCAGAGGGGGAATTGTGAGCTCCAACTTGGTCAATTTGTCTAGTAAAAAGGGAGAGAGGAGCTCCTTCCTCCTCAGCAAATTCTATTCCCAACTTTGAGAGCTAAATTAACAAGAGTAACATTAACTAAGCATTTGGTGTTTACCCTCAAGGGTTCTACATTAACTTCACCATCCCCCTCCAGCCCCGAGGGGTTTCCTTGTACTCGACCAGGGTTGGTGGACAGCCCGGGAGAACCCACAAGGGTTTAGTGAGGACTAAATAATTAATTGCTTTCCTCCTTCCCTCTCACACCTTCTCTCCTAAGTGAAAGCATAAAGGGAGGAAGGGAAGTTGGTGGGGGAAAACATCTTAGAAAAGTCCAACCTCTTTATACCATGTACAATAAGCTTACATCAACTCCTCAATGTCAACAATCCTTCATCCTCCGTAGAATTTTCCTATTGTATCCCTTCCATACTGAATCTTCACTGTTGACTGACAACTCAAGAGTCAGTCACAGCCCTGACCAACACCTTTGGAGAAAGGTATCAAGAAATTCTGAGCTGGTCAACCAGTCCAGACACGCTGTTCAAAAGGTTCAGGGTCACTAAGAGCAGATCTAAGGTTAGAGGTCACACTACTCTAAGATTCTGTGTCAGTGTCATGATAACCAATTGAACTTGGAGAAAAACATGGAAGGCTATAACGAACGAAGGTAGTCAAACTCTCCAGACGTGGTACTGAATACTCAGAGTCACTATGAGAAGTATCTAGGGTTAGAGGTCATTCTGATATTAGATCAAGAGACTGTGTGGCAGGATAGCTAAAAGAGCTTGGAGAACACCCTGGTAGGGTTGGGTATAACGAGGTTCCACTGTATTTATGAAGAGACGAGCCGGTGTTATGTCATCCCTAGAAGTTTGTGAATGCTTATTAGGTAATTCGTTTAAATTGGTGTCTCCCTGCCTTTGAGCCTATTGAAAGGATAATCTCATGATAATCCCTCACCTCCACTTAAGCCAACTCAATCTCTAAAGAAGCCTCCATGACCTCCTCTCTCATCCATCCACTTTTCTCATCATCATTACAAGAGGTTTTACGAGATTCCTAGTCAAAATGGGATATCCCTAACCTTTTACGACCCTCCACCCTCCGTTTTTAATGCCACCTTCGAGTTTATACGGAGGAGCTCTCTGGTTTGCATAAAATATGCCCGCACTCGCCTCGTTTTGCGTCCAGACCTTTTTAGCCTGAGAAAATTGAGTGGCTATTATTCTAAAGAAGAGGTGGAATTGTTATTTGTCCAGGAATAGAGATGAAGCTGATGTGAGAGATCGTCAAGCAATCCATTTACCCTCTCCAGCAGGAATGCGGCTATCACTCCAAGAATTATGCAAATGAGCTGGTGGATTATTATTGACATTTTCTCCTTGTTTGTTGGAGCTGAGGATGTGGGAATTTGAAAGACGCCTCATGTTATTCCACATTCTGTCATGTCAATATTTCTTTTATCTTCAATATTGGAAATCCTAAGGGATTTAAAAGGCAACCCTCGCTTGTATGTCAACATTGTCAACTTTGTCAAATTTGTCCCACTATTATCCTTATCCGTCAAGAAAATATTTTTCTCACAGCTGGAAACTGTCTACCAAAACACATGAATTTACATGGAAATAGCTCAGCTGAAATTTTGAAATTATTTTCTTTAAAAATTTTTCAAAATACTTCAAAGAAATGTTTTTAAATTCAAGTCAAGTTCAATATATGTATTTTTACTGTTTTTAGTATTTGCATATCATCCCAACCGACCCCTTCCTTCCTTCTGCCTAATATAATCTTATGGATTGTCGACCCTCCCTCGCCAGTATGGATTGTTTAGGGTTGAAGAGGTGATAAGGTGTGACAAGGGTCCTTGTGCAGGGAGGTCTTTCCTATTCAAACCTGTCATATCTCCCATCTCCCCTTTGTCTTAACTCACGATTCTTTATTTCCAGAGGCTCCTCCGAGCTCCAGAGAGCCACGACTCATGAACACAGCCTTAGAAACAGCTCATATTTCAAGCTCAGGGTGGATTTATTTATTTATATTGTTTGGCACTGGACCGATGCGGATGTAAATCTGAGTGACAGGTGGGATATTTCTTGGTGGACGAATGTGTCCCCCCTGACACTCCGAGACACAGGCCACTCCGACAGGCGGACAAGACTCCTCTCTCCCTTGGATGACATTTTTCAAGAATTTCACGCTCAGCTTAATTCCATTATTTCTCTGCGTAGCCCTGGCCAAGGAGGACTCTGGAAATATTCTGGTCTCGAGACAGATGATTGAATGCACGTAGGTAGATTGGAGAAAGGCTTTGGAAGACCCCCCTTTTGTCTAAATATTTTCCAGTCTGGAAATGTGAGGCGAGATTATGGCAGTGGTGGCTGTGTGTTTCCTATATTTGAGGGAAGAGAGAGTTGGCTGGAGGGTATATATTTTCATTTAAATTGCTTATTTTGTAGATCAAAGGATCTTGTAGATGTTGCTATTTTGAAATGATGTTATTTTAGAGAAAATCCTCTCATAATCTCTGCCTCTAGATCTCTGTTTGTGCCTACAAAGTGAGCTAATCTCCTTCCATCCCAATCTGCCCAAAAGGAATGAGGAATATATTTTGACAAATTACCAATATCCCTTTGAACCTCACAGAGCCCTTGAACTTAACAGCCAAACCTCAAACGAATCCTCCACAGCGGATATCTACAGGTCCATCCCATTACAAAGTGGATAATGCACCTCGGGCTGTCTAACATCCTTAAAACAGAGCAGTGCCTTCTTTCAATCTCTATGCACATCTAAGGCTCCATTCACAACTACTAATTATAAGGACACATTCCCCCCTTCATTCTTACCATATTAATATTCTCCCTGTCGGCATTCTGTCCTCTCTCAATATGGAGGAAAAACGACATCTCCTTTATCCGATTATGTTGATTCTATACCCCGCGGGGAAGTTTATTATCCCTGGATTAGACAATATACTAAGAGAGGTGAGCCGGGTGTAGTTGAAAAAGGGATTCTTTGTAGGTTGAAGGTGTCCTAATCAGAGTAAAACGGGGTTATCAAAGATGATAAGCTCGGCTCATCCCCCGTCACCCACAACTGTCCTAAGTGACAGTTTATTAGGAGGCTGGAGTAGAGTGGAGAGTGTGAAGAGTATCAAGGAACTTGACTTACAATACCACTGTCACTCATCCAAATAAACCCGATGCACAGACAGACAGAGAGGAATCTTGTTGACTCACAACCTCAAAGCTCGTTCCATATTATTTCCCTGTCTGTTTTGAGTCTTGTTAGTTCGTCTGGATCAATTTGAAAAGGATTGGAGTTTTGGAGAGTTGGTGTTGGTATTGAGAAGAGTTATTTATTTGTTTCCAATTCTGGGAATGTTGGATGAATTCCAATCCCTCCTCAATACCAACATAATATCCAGTCCAACCTCCAACGTCAATCTTCGTCTGGGGAGACGTTGAAGGGAGACGTACTTTGTTTCTCGTCCCTAAATTGACATGAAGATGAGAGAGAGAGAAAGTGGGAGCTGGGATGGATTTGCCTGGCAGTGGGGGCTAGTGAGGGAATGCGTTTGATTTGCAATATTTGCACGTACAAGGTGTCCAAGAGATTGTGCATGAGTCCAAGGGCCGCCCTTAACTCACAAAGTCTCTCATTTCAAAGGGAATTCTTTTCAATTCCGTGTTTCAATTCCCCTTTCTTTGCATGAGTCCCTTCACATCTCCCTTGGGCAATCGGTCACTTGGAATTCTTAATCCTTCCCTTAAGCCAGGGCTCCTCTCTCTCTCATGAATTCACACCACCACTGGCACCTCACATACATATTCCTTACTTAAATCCAACATTTCCATCTCAAATATATACCAAAGCACCCAGAGCACGAAACCCATTCCCTCGGTGATAATAAGCCTTTCTATTCACACTTAAACACGTGCCCAATTACCAGCCGGCATACAATACTAAAATTCTAGGGACATGCCGCCTCTAAATTACTATTAGCACACCAGGGCTAAATTTCCAATGCCCTGTTAACATTCTTAATGACAAGACCGGGTCTGGAATGTTACCGGACTTTTTGACCTCTTTTGAGATATGAATATATGCTATCCATTTGGCTAGAGACCCCCACTGGGTTTCAAAACTCGGAAATGAGGGATTTTGAAAGTCCCTTAAGGCGGAAATCAAAAGATAAATATCCAAGAGTGTTTCCAGGTAGTCTTGTTGATAATGATTAATGTGGCCGAGTGTAGATGAAGATTGGACACGCAAATCCGGGCTTAGTTGATTAGCTCTCAGGAGCAGAAATATTTACAAGATGTATTCTTCATTACAGGTCGGTTGGGGATGTTTCAAGTGGTGGTGTGGGTTGGGAGTTATAGTTGGTAAAGTTTGAGTGGACTTGCCATCAAAGTTTCACTTGATTTGAGAGGGGGACAGGTAATTGATTAAGTCTGTCCGGTCTAGATGAGCTTTCTCTCCAGACGAGAGGGGAGATTGTCAAGGAAGAATAGAATTGCCCTCACGTCTCTACAATCCAGAATATATGAGTCCATCCAATTTATTTCTTAATAAGATGGACAACCCCTCCCCCTCTCTGGTCTATTTATATTTCTATCTCAGAAATTAATGAGAGGAAAAGCCATCTCTTCAATCATCCCTCACCATCAAAAACAACGTCCGGCCCATTCTCGTGCTGGCGATAAAAAAATTAGTTTACAATTCTAGAGCGGAAAAAAATCCTATCTATTCTTCATTACGTAAGTTTGAGGGGGGATTATTGTTCAATGATAATTAGTTGACTTAAGAGGCTACCGACTCTTTTAGATGATCATCTCCAGTTTGTGTTTCAAAAGAAGTGGAAGCCGCTTGTATTTTTTTTACTTCGGACTCGAGCTTAGAAGTAATTACATGATTTTTGAATGAGCTCCGTTTGAATTGTTCATCCATGAGGGCTGGGAGATCAAAGAGAAAGATGCAATTAGGAAATGTCAGATCTCTTTCTGAGTCACAAACTATGTGCACTCAAGTCCCTCGATGGAACAACAACAGCACCAACTTGTTCCCTTTTAATCCCTTCAAGGCTAACGGCTAACTCACTCTCAACTCCATTATTTATCAAAGCTGGGGATTATATCACAGACTTTGTGAACCTAATCAAGATGTAATTAACATATTATCTCCGCTCTATACAGAAAAAATACAGCCGGACCCTTATACACTGGACCTTTTTTCAGGACAGTAGCAATTAGGGCTGTTCGTAGATTACGAGGCTGGAGGGGGTCTGAGGTCGCGATGTCAGTGCTTATGGAGCTCCATATTTTCAGGGGTCTAAAAGTCGGGAATTTTACGCTACGTAATTTGTGGACAGCCCTTAGTTAAAGGGGGCCCTTTAGGCTGGAGAGGAGCTCAATTGAAAGAGATTAAACGCATGTTTGTCTGTTATGGTAGAGACGGTTTAAGATGTTTCTGATGCCGGTGTGTGCAAACAAGGGGGTTTATGAACGACTCTATAAGAGAGGTAGTATCCATACTGCTGAATCAAGTAGTAGGAGGGGGTCAAAGTCGTTGAATAAATGGGTAAAAATATCCGTAAAAAAATAAGGAGAAGATTGCCGGAAGGTCTTTAAAGTTAATTAAGAAAGTTAAGTCTTCTTTGTCTATGCAAAACCACAAACTCATTTTTGACTCCCTGGGGCTCTAGTTTTTTTTGAGAACTTTTATTAATCCGAATTTTCCTCAGACTGTCAGTTAAATGTGAGCGGGTTGAGTTCACCAGTTAGGATAATAATATCCCTTCTTGGTGATGGATAAAGCCCGGCTGTAGGAATTTTTCTTCTCGGGTAGAGTTGAGACCGGTGAAGGGAGAAAAATGGTTGCCGGTGGGGACTCTAGTTTTTTCTTTAAATATTGTGGTAAGCTGGCTGTGACGGGTGGAATGGATTTTTAAAAAGTTCCCTTCCAAGGTGGGCCTATTGAAAATTAAGGCTGAGGAGAGCGTGTCAAACGGGAGTCTTTGGGGTCCTCAGCGGGTGACTGCGGCATTCCCTCCCTTATGTCCCAGACACTGTCAGACAGTATACTCAAGTGTGCCAAATCCGTTAACTGGAACCAGTTAATTCACTTCCCAGGGTACTTCATCTTTGACTCTACAAAGTCCACACAACAATGCATCACAATGAACGCCCTGAACAATCCATAAGCCGATTTCATGTTATAAGCAAGTGAGATTGGACGATTCCCATGGGCTCAGTCCAACCTTCGATCTCAACTCATCTTTCTAGGATTTACATGAAGGCCAATCTATAAGTAATCCCACCTGGGATATGCAACCTTCTTTTTTGTACTAGAATAACCGAAATCTCTCCGAATTTCCTTGTCCTTGAGAGCAAAAGGGAGTTTGTGCTGCGTATGTGTCCGTGAGTGAGTTTGGGTATCGAAAATGGACAGGATTTTTAATTATTTACAACAAGTGCATTGCATGTTTTATTCAGATGTGGAAAAGTTTCCCCGACAGCCCCTTCTCCCAACTCCTCACTTTCCCTTCTTAAATCATAGAGGACAATCCGTTTTTGTGGCTTGGGGACCTAAAACTCATTCCGGAGATTTGATTCCCCTCTGATAAGATAAGATGGCCCTTTGAGGTTCACAAGAAGAGTCCAGGGTGATTATCTTGATGATGATTTTACTCTGCTCATAAATCCCAGCTGAAAATCATAAAAGGTAGAGGAGTCATTAGAGAATCTGGGGGATGGTTCATTTTAAGCACTGACCTTAGCTTCTATACACTATAAATAAATATAATCCCAAGGATAAGAGAGATAAGAAGTTAATGATACTCTAAACGATGGTCTACCACCGATTTTGTGGCCGGACATTAAAAATGTCGTTGGAGCTAAGAGAGAGGAGAGAGGAGAATATAAATATCCTGTGACATTTGAGGATGGAGAACACGTAGTAAACAATAGGGGACATGGACTCTATTCAAGGGAGACAAGGTGTGTGGCCCTGTCTTTTACATCCATCCCACAAACTTTTCTATACAACACACACAAATGTCCCCCCCCCCTTCTCAGTGTACAAAACAAAAAAAAGTTGGCCCTTTTTTTGAGGAAAAATTTGGGGGAAAAGTTGTAAGAAAAAGTTGTATAAGTACAAGACTGTGTTTTGTTCACGTTGAATTTATGGATGTTGATGTCCCCTTTCTTCACCCAAAACTAACCTCTCCATCCCTGGGCTTTGTTGCACAGACTGAGGGGCTGTCCATAAATCTCTGGCCGTGGCATGGAATCCCCTTCATATTTTTAGTTAGATTTATCAATCTCAGCTCTGAGTTTTGAGGATGGGAATGGACTTGACAGAGTGGGTGCTTGACCCCTTTGGAAGATGAGAGTTCGTGTACCAATTTTGCTGAGATATTTTTCCCTTTTCTTGATTATGACTTGGCAAGGGGTGACCTTTCACTTTCCACTTCATCAAATAGATCAAGTCTCGTGATAATGTGCCGTGACGTTGGACACCACGGAGTCATTGTCACATGTAATTCATCAGCTTGGTCTTTCCTTGAGAGGCTCTCCAGACGGCGTACGGAGATTCCTTGGTTTTTTCTTGCTTCAACGAGCTTTGGAAATTTCTAAGGAATTCCTTAATTGCCTAATTCACATCTCCCCCTTCTGCAATTATATTTCTCGTTTTGTTGGAAGCAGGAGCTTTTTGAATCCGGTGGAACGATCATGATCAGGAATGACTCCTTGAACTCCTATGCTGATTCCTGAGTATCATAGGGGACGTTGGATTGACGAATATGAGTATGACGCCCAGGTGGCACGTATGCCTTTTTAGACGTTCTTTTAGATTTTAGTTCAAAGTGGAGGCTATTACACATTATGTTATTTGTGATATCAGAGAGTTAATCTCTCTGCTACAATGATTCCAATAAATGTCTCAACAATAGCTAAGGACCAAAAGACTTGAAAGGACTTGCCCTTTTAAAGGCAAGACTTTGAAACTTTTCTGCATTTCAAAATATTGACATCAAAGCAGAAAGATTGTAATCAAATAATAATAACAATCCTCCTCAGCTGCCCTTAAGCTCAATAAGGAGCCCTTGGTTAGCTCTAAACTAAGAATTCCAACAAGGGATTACGAGAAAATAATATCCTGTTTCAAATCTACTGAAAAGTACTTTGTGACAGTGAGACCCTTTTGGTACCTTGTACTCCAGTCCAAAGTCCAACAGTAGGTTAGGGCAGGTAGGACTCCCAAAAGCAGAATTCTTTACCGTCAACAGCCCTGTCCAGGAATTTTGAATACCTCACCTCCTGGAGTGACATGGACATGTCTAACATCTAACATCAAAATTTGAAATCGATCTCCCATCTCCATTTATGGGGGAAAAGTATTATGTACCCAGCACATTACCCCTTAGTCACTGAACCCTTTGCCTTATGAAATCCTACAGCTGGATGAAACGTCCGTTATGAAGTCTGAGCCCTTAAAAAAGTCCTCCTGCGTCTTTTCAACCGTCCATAATCCCTTGAAAAAAAAATGGAAAAGGCTGGTATTAGTTCATATGAAATTCGATGCGCTCGAATTTGAGAAAACTATGAGCTGTGCAAATCGGTTTGGAAGAATGTGAAATAATTAATCACCGATTTCCAGCATTTCCAGCCGATATCGAAAATAGAGAGCCAATTTGTCACGGAATGTAATGACACCGATTGAGATGAAAAAAAACGGGACAAGGAGGAGATTGTGATATTTGTAATCAATGGAGGCTTATTCACAGTCGAGTGAATATAATATTTTTCTATTACACCCAATGAATCGAGAGTCCTTTGAATTAGTTGACTATCCCCCCTGGCCAACACTCGCTTCTCAGTCACACCTCCACATACAAGCCAAAAAATTATTGTCACTTTTAAGACTTAGCTCACAGCTGAATGGGTCCTTAGGAGGAATAACCCGTGGGGGACGCTGACAAGTCTCATTGGGATCCGAGTGTGATGTTATTGTTGTAGGGGGGAAGATGATGATGATGTACATGGACACTAAAATCAACCCTGGCTATTAGTGTTGACTATTACATAAGCCAGGAGATATCGGCAAGTCCCCAGCTGGACGGAATAGCCCTGATTGTCATAAAGAAGAGGGATAAAAGTGCATCGGGCTAATAACAACAAAACCGGGGTAAATCACCGAATTTCGGATCCTTTTTGAAGATTCCCCTCCAATTTTTTCCGCCACACATCCCATCCATAATCATTATACATCCCGTACATTGGATTAACCATAGGGACGATGAAGGGTGGCTCCTCTAAGCGTTTGGTCATCATTACAGCCTCCGCTCTTACCAAAGTGACCAAAAACCGGCAACTTGGTCATTATTACACTTCCCTACCCGCCCTTTCCAAAATACTTTCCAATTTCGAGGAAGCAGGAGGGGACACGGGATTCGGAACGGTAAGATGGATGTCATAGTCAATGCACTTTTTGATGTCATTGTAGATGAGGATGAATGTGAAGGTGGCCCCTTTGAAGGACACAATCTCCAAAGGGGAAAGCTATTAAGAATAATTGCAAAAACTTACCGCTCCACCGAAACTCAAAGGGAATTAAATTCAATTTACATCTCCTCTCGGCCCAACCGGCCCCAACCGGCCCAACCTACATATCACAAATTGATACAACTCCATCCGGCTTGGAATATTGGAGCACGTGACTACAGCCCTTTGTCCACATTAGCCCTTCCATCACTGAACCTCATCCCCACAAAACACTTACAATCTCACTTAGCCAATATCATCTGATAACTCTCTTTAAATTTACCATCCAGTCCAGTCCCCCATGAGTCTCTCTATTATTATTTGAAATCTATAAACTCAGGACTACTAAGGGCCTTTTTTATAGTTAGATAGTCATCCTCTATGAAACATTGGAAGGCATTTCTGAGGAACAAGGTCCTTGATGAGATAAGGCGTGAGGGTGTAAGGATCTTAAGTAAACATGACTAACCGTATTTGGCTAACCTGTACGGCTCAAGGGGCTGTAGTAAAAATAAAACACGGATTTAAATACCCAACTCTCCTTGTCATACATAATCCCCCTACCCTTGTCAAGTGACGTGTCGTCGGTGTGACTGTCAACCCGGGGTGACATGTTTATCCCTTCTCTGTACAACCTCTTGCCAGTGTCTCTCATCCCTTGAACAAGCCAGGGCTGCCAGGGGATCTTGATAAAACAGTCAAAGTCCATTAAGAGAGGGGAGCTGTCTCTCCTTTGTCCTTACGGCTCAAGAATGGCTTGTGAATGCAGATGAGGTAGCTCATAAATTAGAATATTCTTACACTCTTTGGCCTTGACACCCTGTTGGGACTGGAGTGTGGGACTACTGGGACTAAATCCGTAAGCACAGCTCCAAGTTGAAAAGGATGAGAAGCCATTAGGAATAGGATCGTATGAAGATCAATCAATGAGATATTGTTTAAACAAAGGGCAGTGTGGACTCGGAGGTGTTGATCTCGTTCAATTCCAGCTGAGCTATGTAAATCAGGGCAGATACGGGATGATGATAAGCACACCTTGGCACGATTTTCCACCCTCTACCAAATACTACAAGTCCTCAAAGACAGGTGAAGTGGATTGGGATGACGAAGCTGTAATTTATTTTAAATACATTTCTCAGTACTTGTCTCGATTCTTTTATTTTTATCCCGAGGTTCACGTAGTGCATAATGCCTCTGCTCAGTACACCTTCTATCTCGGGTTATGCATGGCTAGTTAACTCCGTCATTGTTTGGGAAAGATGGGCTCATTGTTCGAGTCCACAGGGCTCTGATGGATTCACTCGCTGTTCCCTTCCTCCCTTTGAAACTGAAAGTTGAATCAACAGCTAGAATGAGTTGGCAGTAAGGGTATTTCTAAAATAACAACACTACTGTACATTCATTTTAAATGCCGGATCATCTTGAAGAATCTCGATACACAGTGCTTAATCGATTGATTTTTTTTTCAATTCAGAGTTGAATTGTTGGCTCAACTCAAGTGTTTGGACTTTGGAGGAGTCCAGGATGGATTTATTATGATTTGGACATTGCCGTAAATAGAAGTAAGAGTAGTTAGTAGCTGGTAGTGTGTTTGTCCAGTGAGTCGATAAGGATGTGACTGGAGAGTCAGTATGGGCTGGATATGTAATGTGATAAGGGCATGGAATTAGAGGATGTGGATTCTGGTCAGGTAGTCTGGCCATCTCAGAGAAATCACTCATTCCTTACAAACAGAAAGTTGGAGGGACGGGAAATCTTGATTTCTTTTACAGGCCCTTCTTTCAAATCATTTACCAATTTATTTACCCCCTCCCCCCTCCGTTCTCTTTAATACATCAAAAGGTCGAGTTAAGCGATGTTCAGCATGTTAAATTATATCTGAGCTCTCACTTTTTTTGTAAACTGTTGCCATTCCTTAATAGCACCGTCTTATCCCCCTTTTGAGCTCCTTTTGGAAATGAAACCAGTGTGAGAAAATAAACTTCACGTTTGATATGATTGAATGATAGACGCTGTTTTCAACCGGGTTTCCCTGCCTGCTTTAATGTAACTCTGGAGAGAGGGGGTGCGGGTGGGGACTCAATTTATTCCATAACTGGCTCCTCTAAAGTTTTAAACAACCGGGTAAGATGAATCCCGTTGTTTGGACTAAAGTTTTGAGCTCATAATGGAAGAATGACAAGACACGAGTCAGAAATTAGAGTCCAGATTCTTCATAAGACGATTTCTCATGTCAGGAATCAGAGGGGGAAGTTTGGGCCTTGGGGCTGTCCACAAAATGCGTAAGAGTGATTACATCTCCCATCAATCATCTTATTAACTTGTCCATCTCTCATACTTAAATGAATCCGAACCCGGAGCAACTTGACCCGAGGTGATCTGATACTCTTGAGCTATAGAGAAAACCTGGAGATTTTCAACCCTGGAGAAAGTATTTAAAGATTTGAGCGGGTCGACCACCGTAGTTTATGCTGGTCCTTAATACTCATAACGTTCAAGTTGTTGGCGATTGAGTTGGCAGAGAGTAAGAGTCCCTAGGGACGTAAGTTAAGGAACCGATTGTTCTCCTCTCTGTGAAAGTTGTGTAAAGTTTTCAGATAAATGAGCCTCTGGTTTGAGGTGAGTGGGTAATTAATCATAGGAAATATACATGCAAGTTGAGGTCCAGGTCCAGGGGCGAACATTAGTTAGCCAAGGGAATTATTAATTGGGAGGCAAGTTTTGCGGAAGGTATTGTGCCCCCACTAGTAGCTCATCCCCAGTGTCTCTCTCACATCTTCTAGCAGATATCCCCTTCTTCGGAGTTATTCTGCAACCCAAGCAGATCCACTTTAAGGGCTGAGTACACATTTTTGAGCTTTGAGGTCCACACCCCCTCCTCCTCCCCCTCGACTGCTTCACGGATATTTTACACAGTCCTCATCATAAGAGATTGATGGCCGAGGAGTGTAATTTTGTATTTCAAGCAGGATTTTGTCTACCATCAGCCTTTTCTCCTTTAAAACTTGCCGATTGCCAATGAACTGAGGGAAAGGCACGTCTCTGGGAAAGTCGGAGGGACTCTGTGCTTCCCACTTCATTTGATTAACTACCTTCTTCCCTGGCAGTAATAATGTACGGGGAGAGAGGGCTTGAAATAATAATTATAATTAAAGTCCTCGATCCACTCGTCCAAGTGGTGGGGGCTCAAAGGATAGCCGAGAGTGAAGGGAACAATAGGGAGGACAAGTGTTTTATTTTATGCACCCACAAGGTATAGAGAGAGCTGTCTATAAGGATGACTGGAACTCATCAGAATAATGAGGTGGAGGTGGCGGAGGAGAATTAATCCTTTTAAGATTTGATAGTGTGACATAATGTTGGTCGATTAATGCCGGGAGGGATTGTCGGGGCCCTTTGGAGACAAAGGCTCAAGTGGACTCCATTCCCCCTCTCCAGGATTCCACGGACTACTCTCTCTGGACTAGTCTCTTCTGGAGTGTCTGGAGCTGAGGAAGAAGCTGAGAGTTGAGAGAGGTGTATAATTTGATGAGCCGTGGAAAATTAGAGTCCTAAATTATGATATCATTATTAACTCTATGAGCTGGAAGGGATCGTCAGGGTGAGTTTAATTCCGTGGGAATTACAAGGACTATAATGTATTTTAAGAGTCCAGGACGAACGGGATTATTATGGAGACGCAATTGGTTGGGAAAATAGCTTTTGTGTGATCTCTTGTAGAGAAATTGGGGCAGATGGACCAGTCCTTTATGCATCGTTAAAAATCTTCAAAGAATATGAAAGGATTCCTGTTTAAGTTTGCTGGTGAGGTCGTTTCAAAATTTTCGTTCAAGATGCCTCGGCCATTTTGGAAATGCCTCTGAGAAGAATGGAAAATATATTTTATTACCTTTTAAAAAATATTCAAAGTCTCCATTTCAATATTTTAAAATGTGAGTAGGGCTCTGAATTTTCCAATTCATTTGACATTCCAGAATAGAAGGCGGCTTGTGTTACTCTTGAAATAAATCCGTGTTCAGTTCCCCTCAAAATCATATCATTGTATTAGATTTTATATGATCCCTAAACACTACATGTGACTGGATTTTTATATTTGTATGTAAGGTGACCCTGGCTGCCTATTCATATTCAATCTCAAAAAAGATTCAAAAGCCAACCCAGAGCAGATCTACTTTATTCTCTTAGAATACTTTCCATCAATTTATTTATCAATGGGCTTCATTGTCAACCCATGTCAGCACGTCTTGAGGGAAAAAAATTCTTTGAATAATAGGCCAGTGGGCCACACGACAATTTACAATTCATTGGAAAATACGGGCATTTGGATATCAACACTTTACGCACCTTTTAAAAATCAAATCCTTTCTTGGCCAGAAATGAACAGCAGTGTAGAAACATCTGTAATTCCATAGTCGGTTGACAAGGGGCCTGTTCATATTTCTAGAGCTGGTTGACATGTACCCTCAGTGGGTACTCCTCAGTGGGTTATGCCAGGACAGCCAGGTCCACAATAGTTTATGAACAGGTCCCTCAGGTATTTCGAGTAAAAAGGTGTGAGTGAATCTGAGAATCGCTCCAGAGTTTTGTATGGACTTGGGTGTTTAGCAGGTTCATTCATTTAGTGATTCTCACTCTATTGAATAGAAGGCATGAAATGTCCCCTCAAAGGATCCCTTGAGAAGGTGAACATTAGGCTGAAGGAGTGTCACTAGTTCCCTCAATGTCCTAATGCTCCATTCAACTCAACTTTATGATATGATGACCTATTGTGTGTGCCGAGATGAAAGAGATGGATTTCTAAAAGCACATCGACTCAGCAGTCTTCAGCTTTTAGCTTACAGGGAGAGAGCCCTCTCAACTTTTTATTCCACGGATCCCTATGGAATTAAAATGCTTATTGACCTGGGAAACTGTTTTTGGTTATGGTTCGGCAATTGGGAATCCTCTAAGGACCTCTACCATTTCCCAATATTATTTCCAAATGGGATCAAGCCCATTTATCCCTTACATTATAGGATTTCAAGGATCGATAAATACTATCCGGGCTCCGTCCAGGATTAAAAGTCTCTCCGTTATTCATACACACGCTTTTTAAGGGAATATAATAAGAATTGTACCTCAGTATTATAGTAGCCCTTATTTCATAATGGGACAAAAAAACTCCGACCAGATTCTTTTTCCAAATATTGGGTAATGTAATATTTTTTTAGAGCCTTTGGGGCTCTTGTGGGATTTTAAATGTGCAAGGCTCATAATGTGACTCAAGGGAGAGAATAGATTTTTACGAGTTGACAACAATGGGAGGAGGGAGATGGAGATTTGAGAGCATTGGATGGATATTGGTAGATTGGATGTTTACATGTACGGAGATTAGTGGTGGATTAGACTCCCTATATAAATGTGTATTATGTAATGAAGGTAGGCAGAGCTGGTAAAAGGATCGGGTGAATGAGCAATCAGAGATCCATTATGTCATACAAGAGGCTAATGAGAATAGAGAACATGAAAAGACGGTGAAAATCTCCCTTTCATCTCCAAGGGACTCGGCAAAGACTTCTTTAGAAATACAGTCGAGACTATTCACGGGATTTTTAAGCCTCACTGAGCCCTCACATCTCGGACTTTAGGGACCCTCTGATCGCTAATTATTCATGGGAATTTCAGAGCCCCCGTCCAGGATAGTAATATCCACTCTTGATGTCATCTGCTGGCATGTCCACGGAATCATTCAATACTGAGAACAACATCCCCCGGGTTTGATTATGGGACTGAGGGCTAATTAACCCTTTTCTCATCTGCATATAATATCAGGGGAATCCAAGCTTTTATCCCCGACAGGTTTTTCCCATTATGGGCTCCCACACACAGGCCGGAGTTTGGATAATTCGGTTAAGACCCGGGTCACCGACTGTCACTCTCTTTGTGGACAAAGGTTCTCGGGGGATTACTTTCGTTGACATGTGGATTAGTTTTTAAAAGGATTGAGGTGGGATGAGCTGCGTTCGTTTACTCTGCCTATTATTGACATGTTGTGCTGGGGCAGTTTTGCATAGGGCAGGGGGAGCTTGGGCATTAGGAGAGCGGGGGGTTGTGTCTGTATGTAATAGACTTGTGATTGACATGACACGTGTCCGGGTGGGCTGCCACGGGTCCATTAATCCCGACGGATCTCACCTTGTCCCCCCCTCTCTGTTCATTCATTTTTCAATGATTCCGCCGCCCCTTCCTTGTCCGTTCCCTTAGGTATATGTTGCAAATTAGAGGATGTGGGTAAATACAGTTAGCGTCTCTCTGGGGACATGCACTCATTGAGTTGGTAGCTGTCCCTTTTGAGCACGGGGGTTGCTTGTCTCGTAATCGTGTAGAGAGGATTTAAGGAGGATGGACGTTGGGGTAAAGGGCTCATCTATGATTCAAACACCAATTACTACTCTCGCTAAAATCCACATTTATGCATTTCCTGCAGGTTTCCATAAGTGCAGCAATTATCTACCTTTCTCTACTTACTTGGGGTTACTCAGTTATTATTTGGCTGGGAAGGGTAGTGTGGTTAAATGTTGTAGTTTGAGCTAATCAACCTCAGCCTTTAATGTATTATTTGTCCTTGTCCCCTTTAAAGTTTGGGAAAAATCGGGGGAAATGGTTTGGGACTCGAGCTCTTGTTGCTCAAAGAGAATATTTATTCGATCCGGGTAAAAAAACAGGCACCTGTCACCCTTTCTAGTAATAGACAGTGGGGATGAATATTTTATTAAGTATTGATTATAATAGGGGCATTCTGACACTGAAATTCTTGTCCTTGTCTCGGATACCGAAATATTTATGTTATGCAATGGATATGATTGTTACCAAAGGATTTAGATTCCAAGATGCTTAGAACCTCGAAGTTTGAGGCTTAGTTGACTTTTGACATTAATATTGCCACGTTTCCAGAGGTCAACCCAACGATCAAAGACCAAAGTTAAAGATAGAAAAGTGGAATATTTTCTTATAAGGAGAAAGTCACAAAGGATTTGGAGAAATCTCAATGCAGCTTGAAATATAAATCAATTTTCTTTTAAGTCAACTGTTGACAATGTCGACTGTCAAATCGCTTAAATTTCTGACCCCCTGATTCCAATTAAATTAATCCACCTCAGTCACAATTAAAATAAGATCTCAATCACCTCAAAGCTATTTATGCATCAGCAAATATCTCCAGAGGGAAAACGTATTTTTTTCCCATTAAAGATTCAATTGTTAGAAATTTTTGTTAGAGACCAGCCCCAAGATGTATGGAAGCCGAGAATTCTTTAAGATGTCACTGTGCGGAGATTGGTCTCATTGATTCCTCAAATAAATTGAGAGAGAGAGGGAATCGTGTCCAAGAGGGTTTAATGGTGATAAGGTAGAGATATATTATATTCGAGTCGGAAGCGTCACTTTTGTACACTTGGGTGCCCGTTGCCGGGGGAAGGTGTTTAAGAATTCGGAGCACGAACAGCCCCCTTGGAAGGGAACATTAATCACTATTTTACCACCATCAACCATCATCCCATCAATTACGGACCTCTGCAGCCATAAAATAAAAATCAACCTCTTCATTGACAGAGTAAGGGGGGGGGGTGAAGCTATTATATCATCATTACAAATCCATGTATTATAAATATATATAAAATACACCTTTCCCTACCCCAGAACCCAAAAGCTGTCATCAAGACGAAACTCAGACATCTCAGAAAAGACATCTTATAACTTCGTCCCCAATAATAATCCATAAAGAGGACTTAAAAGCGGATTGGAAGGGAGAGTTGTTCGTGGCAGTGGGGGTGATGCGGTAATAGTGGTAATGGACACTAATTCCCCCTTGTAATTGCAAATCGGTGAAATTGGAAATAGAGGACGTAAAAAGAGCTCGTTATTCCCCACGTCAATTTGGCTAATTATACTTTCTTTTACACGCTCTGCCCCAACCGTGTCCACCGGGTTGAGGTGAGACTTGGAAGTGTCTATTTTACTCCCGGGCAATAAAAACCTGATCAAGTACAGAGAGTTGATGAGACACGTGGATTGGGAATGTAATTAGAGGAACAGGAATTACTTTGACTCACCCACCGCCACCCAGGCTAGTCCAAACTCTTAAAGTTTATTGGGACGAGGGGGGAAAACTTTGACCACTATTCCCAATCCCCGTTTTCCCATCGTGTTAACGTGACACTTTCACGGATCTTGTTACTCTCAATAGCTTCAACTCTAAGAAATGCCTCGTCTTAAACAAAGCAATGCCTACATTCCAGAGGTATCCATAATCCACGTCCATGTCAAGCTATTCTAAATCTGACATAGATTCCATGACCTTTGAAACTCTATAGGGAGCTTGTGCTGATATGCTCATGGCTCGTGCGTACCTACTAGGAAGGGGATCTGCAGGGAGGTGGTTGGTAATTGATACGAGGCTAAAATAATTCATGGACCGCCCCTGGCAGTAGAGAAACCAATTAATAATTAATGTCAATCAGAGTGAAATGAGAGAAAGAGGGAGGCAATTAAGTGCCGAGTCTCTGGTCTAACCTCATAATTAATTCACACCTTTTCACCCCAAAGCATCTTAATTGTCCATCTCACCCTCTGGCAATACAATACAAAGCACAATGCAAGAACGACATGTCCCCCTACTCCTCTTCTTCCAAGTTGAACAAGACAAGGTTGTCCAACTCAGTCATTTCCCCAATCGATATCTTCATTAGTTTGACTGCTCTCTATTTGTCCTCCCTGATATGAGAGAGATGTGTACATGCTGTCTAAATTCAATTCACGTGGAACTAAAATCCGGAAAGAATCAAGTCTGAAAAAATACATAATTTATTTTTATACAAATAAAAATCCAGTGTCCATACTGAGGATATTCAAATGAGATTGTTTATGTGCGTGCATGACGAATGGGGATTTGGCCAGGGAAGGTTTTGGGTTAGTAGTTCCTTAATTGGCCTGAATTAACAAGGGAACTGTTAGGGCAGGCTGGGGAGTTTAGCTTCTGTTCTAATTTGTCATGATATAATAGCCATGTGAATTTTGAAACCTGGATGAGGGTGAATCATGTCCAAAGTATTTAATACAAATTCTTTACATGTGAGCATTAGACCGTATGTTGTGTAATGGAGTCGGAATAAAATATGGATGATTCAGATATCCATGAAAAGCTATTGTTAGCTATGCAAGGCAGCTATGCCTGAATGGACATTGAACAAGTGTGTGGATAATAAATTTGTTTATTTATTAGAGAGAGAGAAAATGTAAGCCACACATGAGCCTATTTTTTTGAACTAATTTAAATGACAAGAGAAATAGTTTGAGAATGACAAAAGGCTTTAGATTAACATAATTCCATAAATATTTAAATGAAATAGGCTCATGTAGAGTAAAGGGTTAATGAATTAAAAAGGACGGCCACTTATCCCCTTTAATTAAAATTTCCTCTCTCTCCTTTGTATGGAAGTAGGAAGGGGATATCAGATAAGTCAGAGGTGGTGAGAGAGAAAAAAGTTTAATTACAATTTAGGAATTCAATCCAAGTCCACTTGGGTCCTATTTTAGTTTAATTTGTTTTTTTCTCCCCCAACATTATCAAAGGCTAAGAGTTGGGATTTTTAAATGTCGGGGGGTACTTGAGCCTCCATTAGTATACTGCAGTGCCCTAGTCTCTCCCTCTCTCTGTATTCATATTTCCAAAGAGCTTCAAAGGAAATAGGAAAAAGAGGTTTCATTTCTGAAACAGTCCTCACTGCATTTTGACATATTTAAAATTCATCAAGTACAGTTACTCCCTTTTATAAGAAGCCAGAAAAAAACATACCTGCTCGCCTAGTAACATTGAAGTTAAATGCAACAGCTTTAAATCATCTCTCTCTGTATATAAAAATCATTGCAAAATACTCCATTTACGTAAGCCGTTCTGTAGCATATATCCCCAGATTTGCCACTACATGAATGATGTGATAAATAGGCAATTCACTACCAGATAAGACTGGATGACCTTGTTGGGGAATGATGGGTGTGGCTGGGGCTAATGAACAGCCCATCTGCCACTGCAACAGATCCCTAAAGATAATTTGTTTATTATTATTCTCTCGGATTGTGATTAGCTGGAGAGAGAGAGCTGAGATTCATGACGGAGATTGACTGGAGAGTGACTTCTGGTTCAGGAGTTGGAGTTTCATACACAGCCAATTCCAACAATGGCCAGTAGGCAGGAGAGTAAAGGGCTTATCACAAAATATATCATATTCTCCGTTCCATATAACCTAAGGGAGTCTTCTCCACAGATTCCTTTTGATAACGCTCAATGCAACTTGGCAGATACGCATTTTGAAGCATAAAAAAATCCGTTTATGGAACCTCAGGGGGTGATCCACATCTGCATTCAATAATGTAATAACCGGGTTTTTTTACCACCACCTCCTCTCTCCAACATCATCTCATGTGATTAAGGGATCCGATAACTCCCTGACACAAGTCTGTCCTCGTGACTAGGCCCTCAGCAGCTCCTCTTTCCTGACTTTACACATCTCAGCAACATTCCAAGGAGTATCTAGATTATAGAATCCCACTGACTGCTTCTGACCTTAGGAATAGTCGTGCAAGGGAAAAGCCTCGTCGATATGTCGGCATGTTCAAACTCCGCTTTCATGTAGAGCGTAAAGCTGGTCTGGTTCTTGAAGGAATTTATTAAAACCGTGTCAGAATGTCAAATCAAAATCAGATCCGTTTGATGAGCAGATCTCTCGGTGCTTTGGAGCTTGTAATCAGTGACTTGTGCTTGTTTAGATTTTACTGGCACGTGGACTTGCATATCCAACGAGTCTTGATTGGCTCTTGTTCCAAGTCTTGAGGGACACTGCTTGGGAGTTTACAAGGGGAATTAGTATGGACTCCAAGGAGGACTTTTTTTGCAATCTTGAGAGAGTTAACTAAGGAAGAGTGAACTACGTAATAGATTGCCGATCTGTATAATCACGAAAATATGCCGATTCATTATTTCCCATCTTCATTTTTCATCATAATAATAATTAGGAGGAGCTCTGGCTGCTCAAGCGAGTAATTACACGCCTAGATCACCTAAAGCTTTGACACCCTGTGTTTATAGACTATTATAGAGTTTATACCTGAGACTCTGAGAGACAGCTGAATGGACTGAAAAACAGCCAAGCTCGTAACTCGCACAGGCATCAAGTATCAGCAGAAATTGTTGCTATTAAATTTATTTTTAGACATGATCCAAACTCCAAAAAACAATTCATACATTACAGCAGAATATGAATCATCCGTCTGACTTTTGGAACTTAATCCCCCTCATAGGGCCCTAGGTGACGTCGTTTCTGGAAACCCGTTGGAAAAAAACGAGTAATGTGTCGTATAATAAAATCTCCACGCAAATCTCCTTGCCTTTGTTCTTGATCATTATTGTAGGATTTTTGTTTCAATTTGAAATTAGAAAGCAGAGGTTCCCCCTGGAGTGAAATAAATTTCAATCTAAACCAAAAAAACGCATATCCTCGAAGATGTGATAGACAAGAGGTGATGTGTAGAGGTTGGATACACTCAGCCCTCTTCCATTATTCCTCCCAGAGGCGAAAAAATAATAATTTACCAAAAAATTGCCTCTTTCCCCATCCCCAGTTTGCATTTAAGTTCCCTGAGAAATTCAATTCACTTTACACAGATTGGATACATTGGACTCAAGCACGAGACGAGAGAGGAAAAAAATCTATTTTTATACACACAAGATTATAAAGTGAGTCCATTGATTGGAAAAAAAAATCTAGGTTTATAGGCAGAGAATATAAAACCTTGGCCTGGACTTGTCATCCCCCCCCTTTCATCTCTAATCACATTTATGCCCCTGGCCCAATGGACAATGCCCTCCTCTGATTCTCTTCTACTAAACTAGACGATATTGATTTAGTCCAGAAATCCAATCAAAACTGTTCCTTGGCCAAGTTCACTGATGAGAGTCTCATCATGAGACCAAGGGTTGCTCCCTCCCAAGGGCAAGGGTGATATCTCAACAAGTACATCACTACTGTTTCCAATACGCTGTCTATGGAACCTTAGCTGAAAATAAATATCAACAAGGACTCATTTCTGTACATAAGAATAGGCAAGAATATATTCTTACATGGCTTGATGAGCCTTTCTCAAATGGACTATTGTTCTGCCCCCCTGCAGGCTGGAGCCCTCAGTGAGGCTCTGTGGCAAATCTAATAGTTTTTTCCCAACCCGATCTTTATCCGTGTCTTTCCACCAGTTCAAACACCGTCCTGTGTATGTACTACAGTACATGGTACTTTTAATGCGAAGAGTTTCTTTTTTATTTGAAACCTCTTTGAAAACTCAAGTAGAGTTTGTAAGTTGGTTGATAAAGATGAATGGTAGCAGGAAGGATAGGGTTTTTGTAAATTCCGCAAGTCCTCGGTGTATCCTTATAGATTGGTAGTGATTGGGATTGACGTGAGGGTATAAAGGGAGATAAGGTTGGGCAAGGTGTGTTTAAAGCTTTGATTTCCACTTGAGGATCAAGTTGAGTATGATTCCCAAAGGCTGAGCATAAATTAGATCCCTCAAGAGAATCGGGATGGACATATTGAGCTTGAGATTTGTGGATTGGGCTGAGTTGGCAGAAAGTATGAGTCCTGACATTTCTTCCTCATTCCCAACATCCAACATCAAAGGGAACAAACGGGCTCTCATGTTTATTTGAAATCTCATCTCTCTCTCTTCTCCTCATCATTCATTTACACTTCATAACAACATACACACACACACACAACGACCATGGGGAAAATAAAATACTTCAAAAGAACTCGAGACTTTTTATTCATTTCCTGGAGATCGGCTCTTCTAAAGTCTTCTACCTCCTGCATTCTAGCAGATTCTTTAAAAAAAAGATTGATCAGAAAGACATATGTACAGCATACGATAGAGCACATCTCAATAGGAATGGACAGGGCCAAAAGGAGATTCATTTTTACAAGCCAATATCTACAGCTTTACAGTCCAATCCCCTCAGCCGGAGGAAGCTATTCTGAAAATATTGTATATAGCCAAAGAACCTTAAAGTATTTATTACCAAGGACTCCAAGGGCTCTCCATGAACTACAGGATGCCAAGATGGACACTGAGACTGTGAGAGGGTAGCTTGAGAGGTGAGAGCCGGAAGAGATGCTTGACCACCCAGGGTTCATGGACGCCCCTGAATAAAATTCCGCTCTATTTTCTCCCAATATCTTAAAATCCTTGTGACTGTGTTCATAAAAGTGGAGACGCTCTCTCCAGAACTGGTGACACGGACAATTTGAATGCTCAGCCAAGAAAAGCATCTCTCTCTCTTCATGTTTGAAATGAGAATGTGTGAATTCCCTTTGTATAAATATATTGTCTATGATTTGATGTGGAGATAATATTTGGGTGTGGATTGTGGAGTCTCCATCCCTCCAGTGTGTCATGTAGCTGGAGGATCTCTGTTGTCTATTTTTCGTGTGTCCCCAAAGACTGTGAGAGAGAGAGATGAGGTGGATTTCATGATATTTCATCCATAATAAATTTAAGTTTATTAGCTTGGAAAAGAGAGGATGGGATGCGGAATAAGTATGGAAAATAGTCAGACTAACCTATTTATTTTTTCTTGTTCAAATTGGGATGCAAAATTCCTCTCCCTTGTTCTATAAAGATGGAGTTATTTGTGCAGTGGTGGGAAGAGATTCCTTCTTCTAATCCAAGTCATTTATTTTTGATCAACAGACTCAAGACTCATGCATAGCAACAACCATTTCCCCTCTACAATTGACTCGGCCAGATTTCATACGTTTGCATATGGATTTATGCCTGGGAATAGCTCAAGGGGAGAAGGGACGTGCGGGGAATCCTCATCTAATATATTTAAATTCCTAACCAGCCCTTTTTAAATAACTTTTATTCGGAGAAAGCGGAGAAAACACACAAATAATACCCTGGGCTCAATACCTTACAGTTGACTCCACTCCCCCATAACAGATGGAACTCACACGCATAACTCTCGAATACGGATTCCCCAAACTACCGCCACCACCGACACTAGCTTCCAAGCCTTCTTTAGTTTCTTGGGCTAGCACTAAACCAGTTTGGATGACCAGTCTCCTTATGCTCAGCCAAGTGCATCTTGATCCATTAAATTCCAAGAACAAGTCAGGCCAGGGTTAGCCGGTCATGTTTAGCAGGAAAGTGAGTATCAATTTACACAAGGAGTGATTGGAATTCAATCCTTAAAAGCTCATTGAGGGATAGAAGCCGAGGTATTTCAAGGGTCAGTTTGTGCATGGAAATGGCTTTTGAAAGGTGATAGCTGAAAGGGCCCTTCGTTCCAGGGATTACCTTCTCTAATGTATTGATGGATGAATGAGCAGAGAGTTACTTGGCCACCTCGGCCTAGTCAGATTCCTTGAGGGCTGGTGGGAGAGTTATTATTATTATTGTCATTAGTGAGTTTTTGGGAAGGGTAACAAAGGGGCCTTAAATCTTTCAGAGGGTATGTTGGGGAGGTGAAGACGTTAATGTGTTTTGGGTGCCACCCATGGATCGCTAACAAACCATCTGCATCTAATAACGAGTCTTTGGAGAGTCACTTCCGTTTTTTGTACTTGGCCGACTCCATAGAGACTTAGCAGAGCTTGTGTGGGTCGTGGCTCGGGCTGAATGATTTGGACAAGGCTCTACAAAGTCCATTCCCTTTAGGACTCAGGGAGCTCTGTTACTTTGGAATAGTTTTGAATGTTCAATGTGGATTAGAATCAGAAAAATAGACCCTCACGCCCAGCCGAGGTGTTATTTGAGCAAATGAATCGTTAAATCAAATGTGCCTTCATATATTCTATAAATGTCAGTCAGTCAGTCTCGTTCTTGTAGAAATATTCTAAAAATATTCTAAAAAGAGAGAGGGGGAGGGGTACAGATGTAACTTTTTCACTAAAAAGGGATTTGTATTTTGAAGTGAATAGATATTGGCCCCTCCATCAATAACTTACACGCGGATCACATTGGGAAACTTGTTGAATTTCAAATACAACATATTGCCCATCCTTCCACTATTCTTTATGTTTTATGCAGTTCCAAAGCTCATATTTCCTCAACATTCTTTTACTGGTTTTTTTGGGGGGGAAAAAGTTTTGAAACTTTTAACTCTTAAAGTCAAACACTTTCCCAAAATTCCCTTTCACGTTTCGGGTGCTTAAAAATGCAGTTTGGGTAATCGCTTCCCTGCAGTAGCTTACAATTTTTTGAAAAGACAAGTCGGGTTCTATTTTGCAGAAGTAAAATTTTTTTTATTTCGAAAAAACAAATCTTTCAGAAATATGGGCGTGAGACTTCATGAACCTCATGAAGACGACCCTCTCCAGCTTATTTTAATCCCAAAGTAAACCTAAAAATCCATACCTCTATTTTAATTAATGATATTAATCTGGAATAGATGTAATACTAAAAACACAACTTACTAAGGAAATAGTAGGAGAAAATCCATCTCGTCATAAGCAAGGAGGACTAATCTAATTATAATCTCCAAAAGCAGGGACACAAGACAGGATTACAAAAGTGTCCAACGCAATCCATTGTATTTATACATCACAACAAATCCCCCTCCTACACAATACGTAAAACACCCCCAAAAAGATAAGTTGCTGTTTCTCGTCAGTAAATACAGTGGGGTTTAATATTTAATTACTTGACACATCCGTAAATATAATTAGGTGGCAATTTAAGAGTCCGCACCAATACCCTAGGCCCATTAATCATCCCTGTATTATTACCACGATATATGACCACCACTACTGCCTTATCCTTATCCTCCACAGTGATAATGATAATCTCAACCCTTTCTCCTCCACGAGAAAAGGTACAAAAAAATCCCCATGTGTCCACCTCCACAAATCCAAATGCGGTGGTGGGATTATTGAAAAGGGTGAGAGAAAGAGGTTTGAGACCCATACGTCCAATGCATGGCACATGGCATGACTTATGGCAATTGAGACACTCGACCTTTTTTATATTATTATCCGAAAACAAGGAACTTGCATTATGAGCTGAAGAAATCAATGGCATTCCCTTCATCTAATCCAAACGGATTGGGAATCACAGTCCAAATATTCTAATTCACCTCTCACAAAAAGAGGGAGAGAGTAATGAGTTAATTGAGATCGGTGGTGGACAGGTCTGATAAATGTTATCATTTTCTAATCAAGCACGTCTGTCGTCTCCCAGGAGTCTGGAGGCAACTCGCCTTCCAAAAACTTTGACAAATACGCCGATAAAAAGTTTACGATCCAAAAGTAGGGAGAGAGAGCGATTGCCATTTCATGTCAAATCAAGTTTCCATAGAAGTCGGACAGGATATTTTTGGGACGGAGGTTATCGACCAACACCGGACCTGCATAGCAAATTAAATAACCCAGCAGTCTCAGAAACGACCAAGTCGAGCACTAAAGGCTTCCTTTCACCTGTGCTGGCATTTTCAAACCTTGTAGGCTTTTCCAAAGGTTCCACTTCATGTCCAGATAACTAAGGACTTTCCACAAGTATTTCTAAAGGGGTTGTAAAATGGGACGAAAGATTAAGCAAAAGACGATCGTCTCCTTTGAACAAGCCGATTGGCCGTGGAGGCTCTCGATTGACTGTAAGTGGTCGGCTCAAACAATTAATATCTCGACAATATTATCAGAGATAACCCTTTAGTCTCTCTCACCGTCTTTCAGTGGCACCGTTCATTAAGCCCAAGGTGTGTTTTCTATCTGGGAAGGAGCGGGAATATTTTCCAGAGGATCCAGGCTACAGTCGACATGGGGTAGAATATTCTATGAATTGTCGGCCTAGTGACACCCCCAATCCTAGCTACTTCCCATCTAGCAATACACTCCAGAAGCCTGTGAGTTCCAAAGGCTATGGCATTGGGGGATTATCATCCCGGAGATTTACCAAGCATCACGATCTAGTAACTCCAGACCCTGGGGCTTATCAGCCAGAGATTTCCACGATCCCGAAGAAGCTGGGGACGAAGAAGAGGTCATCTAATATCTATGGAAATGAGACGAGGCCTTGTCTACCGTATCAGCCGTTAGTATTCGGCTCGTCGATAAGCGCAGGTCGCTTTGAGGCGGATGCCAAGTGGAACTGCGTTGGGTGAGCATAAAGATAGCAAAAGGGTCTAGTTTTAAATGATTTAAAGTAATTGAAGCATTTCTTAATCAGAGTGGGACACTATGACCTCAAAGCAATCGGGGGGTGTAAGCGGCTAACGATGGACACCGGATTCGGTGGAGGTTCTGCAATACTAGTACCTCCCACTGTAAGTCGATGTCACTATGAAGGTTTCGATCACTGCGTACGTTGCAACATCCCCCTCTCAAGGATCGACTACTACAGATCACGGAATCCTATTCAAGTGCCACGGGCCAAGACGAGCTCTGAATCTACGAAATTACCCCCGACCCGGTACGTGTCAATGTGTCGCGAGTGTTTTTGCAACATCATGCGACAGGGTGACCCCTTGTGGACCAAGAGGTCATTGCTCACGGACTTCCAGAAGACCCGGCATTGCATTAATATCCACGAGCACCACCAACTCCCGGCATTTATCCACAAAGCCCCGTGTCACCTCATCCGTCAGTTGACACGGAGGGAGGCGATGATGGCCAAGTATTTCACGGACGGGTGTGATCGGACGATCCGGGAGAGGACATGGTGATGACGATGAGGATGAGGCTTGTAAAGAGTCTCCATGATGAGCTATATAAGAATATAAATATATGCTATGTATACTGTATATATATTGTCGAGATATGAGAATATGTATAAAGTGTGGAGAAAACATGTGGCTCCTTTAAATACGGAGGGAACAAGTCGCTGAATATTTTACTCTTAGCTAAACTTGTGTTTTAGCTCAACTTTTTCCGACCCTTAAGAAGAAGGTGATAAAACTTTATCCTCAGACCTTGAACATATGAATTAGTAATGATCCACTTTGGCCAAATCCCATTAGCATAAACTCAATCTCTTATGCAAGGGAAAAAATCTCACATCTTCTGTCACAAAGTTACCACTGACTTGGCCCGAGGAAGTCTTGTAAGAGTTGAGAAACGTACACAAACAAGCGATACATGGAAACCTCATCTTGAAAATAAACAAAGGACACGTACAGCAAATGCATTTCTTAATCCGATATACATTTCTAACATTTTAAAATCGTCAGGAACAACCTTGGCTTGCACAAGTATACATTTTTAAATGACCTCTCTGAAAAATTAGGTTAACATGAACTCCCTTGTTCCAGTATATTGTTTTAGACCTCATGTCCAGGAAGTAGTTGGTTGTTATTTATTAATTTACACTTTGAAACTGATGGTCTGCATACACCGCTTAAGAATGAATGAGATTCCATTAGCACAGATGACTTGGACTTTGCACTTCCGCTTCCCCCTCCGTTTCACAATAATATTCAGAGGGTCACATTCAAAGTTTTGCTGGATTTTAGCCACAATCTCCCGACTCGGTTTTGCCGTCGTGGGGGCAAAGACGTCCAGAGGGTCGCACGTCTTGACATTCTTGGGAAAGTCGCACATCTTCTTCACCGGATTGAAATAGAGTCCATCAGGACAGGTCTCCAGCCGGGCCAAGCCGTGTTCACAGCGGGTGTAGATCTCACAATAATTACGAAATGTCACGTTCTCCTTACCCTCCGGTGGGCAACTCTCAGAGCTTTGTGGCTAAGTTTACAATTAAACACAGAAATTAAGAGAAATACAGTTCAAGCCTTGTAAACTGAGACCCAGTCCACTTTAGACATTCTTGGGATAAAGTTAAAGAGTTTCGTTACCTCAATCCAGGCAGTTAGGGAAAGTCCGAGAAAAATCTGGAGAAAAAGAAGAGACCAGAGTGGATTCCGGTAGTTGAGCATATTTTTTTTAAACTAGGAAAGTGAAAAGGTTCAAAGTCGGTGTGAGATTGAATGTGGGACCGGGTTGATTTTTATTTTTGTACCCTACGAATGGGAATGCCCTTGGTAATTATTTAAATAACTTTTTAAAAAGCACAGACAGAGAGTGGGCTAATTTATGTTTATCATAAGTATACCACTGAGCATTAGCCATAATAACCTACACCCACAGCCTTTGATAAGAAATCCTATGGGGCTATTAGCTGTTGGAGCTATTAGAGAGATTTGAGATATAAAGATGCAAGAAATTCTACAGATTAGTTTTGGCAGATGGATTTAGCAGGTTGAGAGATTTTATATATTTACCCAGGGCTTAACGAGCTCCTAAATAAATCCGAAAGAGCCCGAAAAAAAATCTCACCCTGACCTAAAATTAAAACCTTATAGTGTAGAGTTAAAGAGTTGAATATGCTTCCGACACTTGTATTGATTATCATTCCCATATTGAGTCCGTCCTCCATTAAAGTTTATGGACTCGTAAATTAGCTCATTTCTCATCCCCTCGGATCTTGATTTGGCATTTGTGAGGTTGGTGGTGGTGGTGTGAGAATTTTCAGGGGATAATTACATATTATGAGATGATGGTCATTAATTTTGCTTGATCATTCCGTTCATGGGCGATTAAAGAGAGGGAGAGAGAGAATCGGAGGTTGAATTGGGAGATATGAGCTCATCGAGCTTGTGACTACGAGTCAGCCTTTTGATTGTGAGAAAACTGCCGAGAGGATGAGAAAAAGTGTGAGATGTTTGTCTGATGAATGTGACGGTGGACAATGGACTGATGAGCTGAAAATTCAATGGCTCCAACATACCAAAACCTCTGATGATCCTTAGACGCTTTTAGACCTTTACAGATATAGTCTTCCTCCCATCCATTTATCTCTCCAGCATCGCATCTTATACGATTCTTTATTACCTTACCTCCATAGGCAGCTTCAAAGGGCCTGGAAACTAAAAATAAGTGACGTGACCTCAAAATAGAGATTTAAAAAATACACCTCACCACCTGCATGCCGAATTCCCCTGTAATCAAATCTCTAAAGGTAAAGATTTGTGGCTGTGGTGGTGGTGGTCAGTATTACCGGGTTATTCAGCTAGGAGACGATGATTTTAGAAAATCTCTGAGGATCTTAAGCACGCAACCCTTTTTCCTTGTGGCAATAAATCTCAATGTGATTTATTTATATGTATATGTCCGTCATAGTAATTTAGGTTCATAGGTGGAAAAAAAGGATGAAAGATTGTCCCTTGTGTATTCTAGATTGAAGATTGAGGACCATAAGGAGCTGCGAGGTAATGGACGAGAATTTTAATCAATAGCCGGAACAGCGGAAGGTCCAAATTAAGGGAAATCACTCTGAAATCAAGCTCGTTTATCCTGAGAGTAGAATGGGCTCTTTGAGATGATGAGATCAACAAGTATGCCGAATCATCAATACCGTTTTTCTCCAGACATTCTCATTCTATTTATATATGATCAGAGTTTTTTATATTTATTCTTGTCCTACTTGACAATAGGGATGTAATGAGACATTGAGCTTATCCAAACTCATAATACCTTTTGAGGTTCTCCTCTGTCTCGGTAAGGAGGTTAATCAAAGGTGGACTACAATTCCCTACTTGAAAAGTGCAGGTTGGGATTGGACATAGTTGTGGACTATGGGGCTTGAGTGACATAAAAATGAGTTGACAGGGATGGAGATGGACATGGAACAGGAGTTGATGGAGGCTCGGAGGGCACAAGGACCGGAGGAGGTTGAGAGACATGTCCATGCCCGCATGGTGACGGACCAAGGCCGGCCCTTGTAAGACTGTCTACTGGGTGGTAGTCACCCGACCGGGTGTAATTCCCTTTAATAATCAATGACACTCCCATTGTTTTACAGCCATGTAATGTGGACAAGAGCTTCTCCCATAAACTACGTGGGGCAGATTCTAGTGATTTTGAGCCCCTTTGCCCAATCTTAAGATTGGAAATGCCTTGGAGTTGAAAATGTAGCTTTTGAATGGCCCTCGGATTGAATGAGTTATCCCAATTTCCATGTCATCTCATTTTCATTCCTTAAATCTTTTCACTATCCTGAGCATTTGGAATCCCGAGTATCTTTGGCCTTTTTAAATCCTTTGACTCGCATCATCTTACCCCCGACCCTTGTAGGAGATCTCGTATCTAGAAGAGCCCATGAATTCTTCTGCAAATTAAGGCTTAAAGAAATCTGAAGAAGTCGAATTCGGGGAATAGATTAGATAACGAGATCCGCTTTTAGTCCTCCCAATACCCGGGCTTCACCGTTGAGAGGAGGTTCAAGTGCATGGATAAGAGCTCATTAAATTCCTTGAGGATCAATTGGACCTTAGCCAATTTGATAGGAACGAGAGATGTGATATGTCAGGGGGGGTTTACTTACATTTCATTCATTTTTGATAACTCCAACTGATTTTTCCCTGGCATATTTTCCTTACGAGTTGCAACAATAGTTGTCCATACTTCTTTTGAGATGACAAAGCCTCTGTTTCCCTCTGCTGTCAAGAGGATTGTCATTTGTATGAGAGTATTGAGAGGATCGATTGATTCCTGACTTCATTATGCAAGATCCTATAGAATTATTGTTAACTACGAGTTTTGAGAAGTTTACACAAGTCTTTGTGTGTCTGGATGTCAGAGATTCTCTCATGTGGTTTAGAGTCCTTGTCTCCCCTTGGACGTCTGAGAGATAAGGAGCCCTTTTCCCTCAAAACCAACCTGACATTTTATCAGTTTTGTGTTTTTTCTTGGTTCCCTTTTTAATCTCAAATGTCCTGGTTGTCTGATGAAGTTCCCTTTATGTCTTCACAGAAGCCGTGTTCTCTAATGAGATTTGGAAATTATGCTCAAAAGATATCTCCCCTTCATGAAACTACCTTGATAAAGCCTCTCTTGTGAATAACCTCACTCCAATCCCGCATATCAAATATCACAACTCCTTTTACCGAGATATGGTCAAGTCATAAAAAGCCAACATGACTTGAAAACCTTGTCTCAAACTCCCTTCATCTACTCCATCCAGATTTCATTGCCGTTCATTGGGATTGAACTTATCAAAAGTCCATCACAATCCACACAGGGTCCAAGGGTCATTTTTATTTCGACTCTTGAATTCCCGAGGTCTAATTGGAAGCTTAAGGACCTATGACAAGCCCTAGAAGCTGGGAATGATTTGAATTCATTTTTCAACTTAAAAACCCACCGTTCCAAGAACATAAAGGAATGAAATTTATTTTGGGGACGTCTAAGGAATTTCTCTGATTGTTGGGGATGAAATCAGAGAGGCGGAGTGTAATGTCCCTTTGGGTTATTTACTTTCAGAAAATCTTCAAAACACTCTTGGGACTCTATCCAGCCAAATCAAAGACTTAAGGAGACTGACATGGAAACCACTCAAAGTACAAAGCCGGGGCCCAAGTGACCGTTAACGGGGACTTGTTCCATTTCGGGGTAAACACAAGAATTTCAAACTATAATTTTGTGCTCCAAGGAATCTGGACCAAGTCTTGAAGACCCTTGTGCAAATATTTGAATACAAATACAAACTTCTTCTTCTACCTGATGCTCTTTCCTCAATACAGTTCAATCCATTTATACAGAGTCTCCTGCCTTGGTCCATTTTTCAAATTGTTGATAGGGGTCAAAGGTGAACGTTTCTTGTACTACTGACCTTTTCGCAGTTTTTTCTTGACAAATTGGAGCGTTATAAAATATGGGAAAGGAACTATTTGGTGTGCAGAGGGGAAATCTATAAAACCCGGAAGTGGAGGAGATTAGCACGCGACTGAAACATTTTGTAAAATTGATTCCTTGAACCCGAATGATTTGTTGGTCATTTCTCTTGGTTGATTCAAAGGAGGTGATTTATGACTAGGCCATTCCATAATCTTTATAGACTCCTCCTCCAGCCTAATCACCTCTGTGATTTTTTCCAACAAGGTTCGAGTAGCCTTAAGGCTTGAAGTAATTTACTTCCTTATTGAAATTCAATTACACATCCATCACTTTATGAGAGCTTCCTCTTATCCTATCGTCTTTGAAACTCTTTTGAGGTCGGTATGAGAGGAGTTTTGATCTCTTTAGGAGATTTTAATTAACTCGAGATCAAGGAGTCTTATTTTCCCTGAGGTAAATCATCCCCATTTTTTATTCCATGATTCATGGATTCGTATTAAGTGGTTATGATTCAGAGCTTTGTAGTTTGAGATGGTAAGAAGTCAGACTAGAATATTTCCTTATTTTTAATGAAATATTAGGAAACGTCAGATTTTAATGTTTGCTACTGTTGTCCAGAAATTTAAAAAAGTCAGGTGGGGAAAATGAGTTTAAAATGCAAATAAAGATTTGAATAAATGTAAATCATTCCTTTAAACGTCATTAGAAAATACAATCCAGCCAAATGATGTTTAAGTATTTAAATAAGTTAAGGGCTTGTTGATCCGCATCCAATTACTCTAAAGCAGTCCGAGTTTAAAAAGTTAGCAGTGTTGAATTCTATAAGGTAAAAAAAAAGATTATTAATTTAACAAGATGGTTTTAAATCCTAAAAATCATAGGAAAATATACAAGCTCATGAAAACGCCTATTTCCCCCTAATTAAAATTTCTGATCTCATTTTCAGCAGAAAAAGTTTTCCACACTCCCAAACCAGCTTTCCCTAGTTTACATCAAATCCCAAAGGTTATTAAACAAGTCTGTAACCATTGAGTCCCAAGTTCAACTCACCACAATAATTTCCAATGGTCAAAAAGAGGGGAATCTATTGTTTATTTATATTTTCTAGATTCCAGATTGTTTTTTGAGATTTCCTACTCGGTGAAATAACAGAGATTTGATTTGATGAATTTTTTATTCCTCACAAGGAATAGCCCGACATTTCTTTACTATTTACAAGGGGAGAGTTAGTGGGGGGAAGAAGTCATAACTTTAGTGTAACTTCCGCTTCACTGACAACGTCCACCCGACCAGAAAACCTTACAACTCTCTTTATACATGTCCAATGCTAAAATAACAACTCCGCGTCCGATTCTCAAATGTCGGCACTGATTTGAAATGCATAAAAACATTTACTTTTCTTTCATCTCTCCTCGGCTGTGTAGGGACACTTGAAACCAAAGTTGGAGAAGGAGGGGGCAAGGAAACTCCGAGTTTCAAAAAAACACAATTCGACCTTTAAGAAAGACCTTAATTATGGAAATTCAGAAAGTCTGCTCAAGGCTCATTGTCTCAAAGAAGATTTCATTAGTGGGATGAACTAGCATGTAGAAGAGAGGGTGGGTGGACTCGTCTTAAAATAAGACGGAAATTATTCACAACTAAGGCCCTTCATCACCCAAACTCTCCCGTATCCTTTATAAACGGCCCTTAGAGCTGCGCAGCGTTTGTAGCTCAGAAAAATTAAGGCAAGTTGGGAGTCCCTCATGGGTAGTTTGAGTGGAATTCCTCCAGTGCCCCTATTTAGCATTAATTGTCGACAAGTGAGCTATTCCAGCGTACATTTTCGTAGGGAAATAGTTTGGATGAGAAATGGGCCGAGTGGTCTGTCCCTTCCACTTCAAGACGGATATTTTAGAGAGGGATGCCATTGTGTAGATTCTTCCCAGCTTCCCTCTGATAAGGGGACATGAATTAGGGACAAAGTTTAATTAGGGCCACATGTCCTTTTCTCAAGAAGATTTGTGAATATATATATTTGCGTGTATGAAAGAGTTGGGATTGTTGGTTGGGTGAAGGTGGACATTAGGTGGAATGATGGGCTGATGATGATGATCATCAACGTTTCTTTTGTCCTCTTAATTTATAACACTTCTCCCAAGCCCAACTACCCCATCATCATTATCAACTTACTTACCATAAATCCTTCTTAGCCCGCATTTTACGAAACTTTTCTCAGGGAATTTCTTCACCCTTTTTATATCTACACCACCACCACTTGTTTCAACTTGGAAAAACTATCCTATCTACAAGGGCACTTTTTAAATTGTGTCAAAAATCTAGACATTCCTTAGTTTTATTTCAATGGGAAACTAAGCTAGTTTCCCATTGAAATAAAACTAAGGAATGTCTAGATTTTTGTCCATTTCTAAAACAAAATTATTCAACACAGTATCATTCAAAATATTTTTTAAAGTAAAGTTATCATGTCGGAAGGGTTTTTTAGGATTTTCTAAAGGTTTTATCTTCTTCGTGTTTGAAAACATTGAAATGGAATAAAACAGAGAAATAAAACCATTATTGTAATTCACTGAGATTTTAAAGTGTGATTTTAACAGTTAAAAACATTAAAAGCCGTTAAAACAAACGCTAATACAAACCATAGGATCAAAACATGCGAAACTACCCTTCCACACGGCATTTTAAATTTATTACAAACAGTTCAATACCATTTCTATTTACATATTAATCCTCCTTGTAGTTGAGGTCGTATCAACAATAGGAGACTTTATTATACAGAATTTGTAGATTTGGAATCAAAAATCACAATCCCCTAAATGTTGACCTTTAACAATATATGGATGACCCCAAGCCAAAAATACATGTTTTATATAAAATAAAAAGAAAGCCCACCTGAAACAAAGGCAGTGATGATAGATAGCACACAATGGAATACGTTGCAAAGGGGAAATGAACACTCTAAAGAATTCCCTTGTCCAAGTCATTTATAAAATGAGTGTTATGAAATTCTATGTCCCCGTGGAACTCCCACGATTGGTATACATAAGTATGTGGTTAATTGTGGAGTATATCACACTCACTCCTCTATGAGAAAAGGGACAAAGTTGGGCACAGCGGGTCCCAACACTTAACAAACTCTTGATGCAATCCCGTACTTTATAAACGGAGTAAATCAAGTAAAAAAAATTTGCTTATCTTGATGATTAATTACTTGTCCACTACAACTGTTACGCGACCACCACCCTTTTCTCGTTTACAAAACTTTGTCTCCAACAGCCAACCTGGCCCTTTAACACATCCACATGGCAAAGCAGCCTCCAAGCTCTATGAACATTTTTTTACTCACCCTCATCAACCCGAAAATCCCGGGTAGCTCCAAATCTGGCCTTAAATTTCATCCTTGGACGCTCCCGATCCATTCGGCCTGTGGCAAGTTAAGCAGTCCATGGCTTTTGGGTCCAGGCGGGTTTTATTTTAAAGACTCGGTCCGAACTTTGTTAATATATTTTGACTCCTCCAACTCGAAAGTGAAATGGGCTGGAGGAGTAAAAATAATGTTTGAATATTCATTCCGAGGTTCATGAGATCCGGAGGGGTGTTTTATATGCAAAGAGACTTGTGGGAATAATTTAGAGTCCCTTAGGAAGACGTCGTATTAAAGTCCGCGTTAATTGGCACACTCGGATATAGAAGGAAATAAATTAAGGCTCCCCAAGACATTCAATATCCGTCTACCCCTTGTAATTAAAAAGAATAAGATCAAAAGGAAATTAGAGGAGGCAATTCCATTTGTCTTTTAATTACTTGGTGAGAGGAGGGGTCATGAACCTCGGGTCAACTCACCCTCATCATTTCAAGACACTCTGGAAACTCTTTTATCCTCAAGGCTTATCAAAGTCATTCTGCTATAACCTCAATATGCCATATCCAACCTCGTACAGTAAATTTCCAATGAGCCCGAGTGTCTGCACTGGACATTGTTTGCAAGGTTTTTCAGGTGCGGTCAAACATCCTAAAACGGTAAATAAATCATTTCCAGGTCCAGCAAGTTATTATTTTAGGGGGGAGGGGGCTCTTTTCCAGAAATTTGATCCGATTCGGCGACGGTGGGGGGTGAAACTGAAAATGCCTAGGGTTTAAATCCCAGCTCTGAAGTTGCCTGTCAATCTTAAACATTCATATTCAGTAATTTCCTCAAGCTTTTCTCCTCGGATTTCTAAATGTTGATAATCCTTGAGGAACTGGATGTGTAGGCCTAAAGCTGATTTGTGGAACTGAGGAGGAGGGAATTAACTTCAAAGTGATTTCCTTTAAATTGAATTCCTTTGATCATGGGTAAGGAAACTGAAGGACAAAGGATTTATATACAACCAAATTAACTTGTACGAATTAATATTTACAAACAACAAGATTGAGTTGGGATTAAATTGACGTTCAAGATATTGTAATTGAATTATAATTAAACTCGTCTTCCAGCAACCCTGTTGGTTGACTGTGTTTTTTTAGCTGCTCGCAAGTAGTTATGAGTGATTTAAAAACTGAAAATTCTACTTTAAAATGTAACACACTTTTTTGAAATCGCAGGTCTCGAAATTCTCAATTTCAATTTTTAAAGTATATTATAATTTATAGCGTAATGTAGTTATTTTTAGGTATCTGTACTAAAGACAAATTAGTGATTAAAAAATGTATTATCCTTTGTTTTAAAAATAAATTAGCAGAATTTTACCGGATTTATTCGTCCATCAAAGATATATAAAGTTTCAAAATTGGGTTAAAACAATCGCAACGGATCAGTATTTTTTGTAATCATATTTTTAATTAGGAAATTAGATGATAAAAGATACACGCAAGATTACTCGGAACTAAAACTGTGAGCATTTTTATTTCGAGAATAAGTTTGAGAATGAAAAACAATTCTGAGAAATTTTGGTCTTGCTACAAATTGTTTAGAATGCATTTTCCACACAAAATTCTAACGGGAGAAGATGGATATCACGTTGCTCTTAATTAACAAAATCATTTAAAAACAAAGGCCCTCACAGATTGAAGATAGTAAATTTTTGAATGAATTAGATTCACCTCAATAAGTCTTAATGAATTTATCTTCTCTCCAACTGCAACTTGAGATTGTTCAAATGGCTTCTGAAAACTTAAAAACTCGTATTGCAAGAAACCCTATAAATCTTACACCACCTTACCTTACAACCTGTACTATTTCAAGTACTTAAAATTACACCAATCTCCCATCTTCCATCTTGCAGACTAAAAATCCGGTTTCAAAATTTTGAAATTAATCCATTCAAATTCCTGCATGTCCACAGCCCACTAAGTTGGTGATACCTTTATAGCCGGTACAATGAGTAATATTTTACGAGACTTTCCGCACCAAGGCCCACTCTCTGGAGTAAAAAGCGTGAATATAAAAAGACCGGTGTGGACTCTAGCTCAGAGTACTTAAACAGTTGGTCTTCCATCAACAATACTCTACACGTTTGGTTAATTGGCCTGATTCTACTATAGATGAATGGGCAACAATTAAATCCACTAAATCATTTCCTGGACTGGACAACATAGGTGGAAATAAATTCCCCTTTACACTGTCACTCTTCAGCTCATAAAAAGAACAAATTATTCCTTACGGACTTTTAGTGGAGAGACTCGCAGGTACAAATAGCCCAATCGACTAGGGTGAACTTTTAAGGGGACACATGAAATATTACTGTTGAATGTACGGAAGGGATAGATTTATTTATGTTAAGAATAATGTGATGTTTGAGCGATGTGAGAAAGCGGGCATGTTATATGGCATTCTTTGTGTTAGAATATGTGCGTCTTTTTTAGTCCTCGCGTCCTCT